>JARQOD010003551.1:0-63605 GCA_033576555.1 Oophaga sylvatica
ATTATAGCTGGCCTAGAAATATGTGAGCACAGGGTTTTTTAGCAAGTGAGATCTATCTAACTGTGAACTGTGAATACATATATGTGAATATACTTTGAATATATGGAATACATATATATTTCCATGACAATATAGCGCCAACATATTCCGCAGCGCTTTACACTTTAACAGTTTCAAAACACAAGTCATAGGTAACAACGTTAACAATACAATAATTAAAGTAAAATAAGCCGACCCTGCTCGTGAGAGCTTACAATCTACAATGAGGTGGGAGAGATACAAAGTACAGGTGTGTATATATAATGGTGCATTTCCAATGATGGTCCAGCCATCTTGAGGGAGTGAGGCATGGATGGAGATAGTGAATGGGCTCCACATACACACTTAAACATAGAACGACTTTGGTTATTGAATGTGATAGGCCACTCTGAACAAATGTGTTTTGAGGGAGCGCCTGAAACCAGGCAAATTGTGGATAGTCCTAATTTCTTGTGGTAGAGCATTCAAGAGGATTTGCGCAGCGCGGGAGAAGTCTTGTAGTCGGGAGTGGGAGGTACGGATTACTGCAGAGGTTAGTCGAAAGTCATTTGCAGAGCGCAGCAGTCGGTTAGGCCGATAGATAGAAATGAGGGAGGAGATGTAAGGGGGTGCTGCACTGTGGAGAGCTTTGTGGGTGAGAACCAGTACTTTGAATTGGATCCTATAATCAATGTGCAGCCAGTGTAAGGACTGGCGAAGAGCGGACGCGTCCGAGTACCGATTAGCCAGATGGATGACCCTGGCTGCTGCATTAAGGATGGACTGGAGAGGGGATAGTCGAGTAATGGGGAGGCCAAGTAATAGAGCATTGCAGTAGTCCAGGCGGGAGTGGATCAATGCTACAGTGAGGGTTTTTGTTGTTTCCATAGTGAGAAAAGGGCGGATTCTAGAGATGTTCTTTAGGTGTGTAGACGGCAAATATCTAACAAACAGGTCATGCTGGAGAGACTTGCACCTACTGCCACTCAGGGTCTTCAGCTCCTTTGTGAGAAACTAATGTTTGGCCAGCCAGTATATCAAATAAAGTTCATGAGAAATGGGAACTGTGGTTGGCTTCACTTTTGGTACTGGCTGGGTGCTAATACCAAACCATGGTGTGGCATTCAATGGATATTCCTGGCTGGTTGGAGACAAGCTCATTCCCACAGAAAAGTACCTGAAAACTAAGGAGATGGTGGCCTCTCTCAACATGAAGGAGTTTGCTCGTTGTCTAGGAGACCGACCACCCCTGCTGTGTACCTTGTCAACGTTGTGTTGAAGCTTGCAAGGATTAAGAGGTTACAGTGGTAAGTCTGGTTTTTACTAAAGATCCTGCTGTGTATTATAGTTTTTATGTTTTAAAAAAATTTATCTTAGGAATGTTAAATAAATTTGTTATTTTTGGTTAAATACAATGTATGTTATGAATGTTAAATAATTTTTTTTTTGGTTTTTTATAAAATAAAATGTATGTTATGAATGTTAAATAACTTTTTTTTTTTTTTTTTTCAGGTATTTGATCTACCGTAGCTAGTTGCTGATCGTTGACTCTACACCCCTCTCCCCAGAATGTTACTCGGGTTATGGGGAGAAAATCACCGCTATTCCAGACTGATTTGATGTTAATGTGTCTGGCTCTTACACAGCACACAGCACTTGATGTTAGTTTATCTTTTTCCTAAATTATTTGTTACACTGCCCTTCTCACATTTTATTTTCACTTTTTTTTTTAAGCACAAGTTTTTTTACACTTCCTTGTTCTGTAAGTAGGCTTAATGGTTAAATGTTTTATACTAGATGTAAATATGTAACATGTAAATTTTAGATTAAGATTTTGCAAATTATTAGGTCCACACCATCAGGCTCTTTCGTCCCCTCTCCCTCAGAGTAGCGGTAATATATCGGACCCCAGGCTCGCCCACACAGTTCCTTGACCACTTCTCTGCCTGGCTGCCGCACTTTCATGTCCTCAGAAGTACCAACCCTTATCCTTGGAGACTTCAACATCCCCATTAACAGCCCTACTTCCACACTCAAAACACATTTGTTCAGAGCGGCCTATCACATTCACTAATCAAAGTCATTCTATGTGTAACTGTGTGTGTGTGTAGCCCATTCACTATCTCCATCCATCCCTCACTCCCTGAAAATGGCTGGACCATCATTGTAAATACACCATTGTATATAAACAACTGTACTTTGGAGCTCCCCCTCATTGTAGATTGTAAGGTCTCACGAGCAGGGGCGGCTTATATTGCTTTAATTATTGTATTGTTAACGTTGTCACTTATGACTTGTGTTATGAAACTGTTAAACTGTACAGCACTGCGGAATCTGTTGGCGCTATATAAATAAAGATTATTATAGTAGAGGCCCACTCAGTAGTGGTGAAGTGAACGGCGCAAATTGCGAGTTGATTGCGACTGATGCAGCTGATACTCCATTACTGCTGGCTGCTGCTCACACAACCGCTCCAACATATGTAACGTGGAATTCCACCTGGTGGGTACGTCACATATGATGCGATGTTCAGGAAGGCAAAATCTGCGTTGCAGAGCTGCAATGCGCGATCTGGCCATGGTGGAACGTCGCAAGTTAGCGCACTGTAGGCGGACCTTGTGCAGCAGTGAATCAAGATCCGGATAGTCCCTCAAAAAACTGTGGACGACAAAGTTTAGCACATGTGCCAGACATGGTATGTGAGTGACGTTGCCTAGGCCCAGACCTGCCACCAGATTTCGGCCATTGTCACACACTACCAAGCCTGGCTGGAGATTCGCTGGCAAAATACACATGTTGCTCTCTTGCTTTATGGCATTCCAGAGCTCCAGCGCTGTGTGGCTTTGATTCCCATGGAAATTAATTTCAGGACGGCCTGTTGACGTTTAGCCACGTCTGTGCTCATATCGGTCAACAGGCTCGCTGTCTGGGTGTTATGTTTGACACCAATCTCTCCTTCACCTCCCATATACAATCTGTTGCCCGCTATTGCCACCTACACCTAAAGAACATCTCTCCCGAATCCAAGACTTCTCCCGCGCTGCGCCAATACTGTGGAATGCTGTACCCCAAGAAATTAGAACTATCCATAATTTGCATGTTATTGGGCGCTCACTCAAAACACATTTCTTCAAGGTCTTCCCTCTCCTAGTGTATCCTCACCCATCCCTGTAGACTCTGAGCCCTTGCGGGCAGGGTCCTCTCTCCTTCTGTATTTGTGTGTGCCTTGTATTGCTCATGTTTACTGTACTTGTCTATACTTGCCCCTCTTCACATGTAAAGCGCCATGGAATAAATGGCGCTATAAAAATCTATAATAATAATAGCGGCCTATCACCTTCACTAATCAAAGTCATTCTATGTGTAAGTGTGTGTGTGTAGCCCATTCACTATCTCCATCCATCCCTCACTCCCTCAAAATGGCTGGGCCATCATTCTAAATACACCATTGTATATAAACACCTGTACTTTGTATCTCCCCCACATATTTGTAAATTGTAAGCTCTCACGAGCGTGTGCGGATTATATTGCTTTCATTATTGTATTGGTAACGTTGTTACTTATGACTTGTGTTCGGAAACTGTTAAACTGTAAAGCGCTGCGTAATCTGTTGGCGCTATATAACTAAAGATTCTTATTAAGCGTTCACGGGTCCATGTGGAGGTAGACCGTGACGGCTCCTGCAACGATGTTTCTGAGGAACTGGAGAAGGAGGAGTCAATGTGTACAGACTTGATTCCCGCAATCCTTGTAGTTGCCTGAACACGTACAGCGCCACTCGCAAGATCTGTACCCGGCTCCACAACATTGACCCAATGGGCAGTAAGGGAAAGGTATCGTTCCTGGCCATGGGTACTGGTCCACGCAGCGGTGGTCAGGTGGACATTGCTACTGACGGAGTTTAGTAGCGCATGTTTAATTTTAACCTCAACAACATGGTTTTGCAGACCAGGGACGGCTTGCCTGCTGAAATAAAATCAGCTTGGCACATTGTATTGTGGGACTGCCAATGCCATTAAGTTCCGTAAACTGTCAGTCTCCACCAGCCTGAATGACAGCATTTCAAGGGACAGGAGTTTTGCAATGCCAGCATTCAGAGCCTGTGGTCGTGGATGGTTTGCCGAGATTGGGCCTACACCCGATACGCCACAACCTGACACCCACAGATAAACAAGCCATAAAATCTCTGAAAGATAACCCCAACATTATTATTAAACAAGCAGATAAGGGGGGTGCTATCGTTATTATGAATAAGACCCAATCTATTGCCGAAATTCATAGACAACTGTCAGTTAACCTAACCTACAGACAACTCAATTGTGACCCTACATTTTACATCTGTCAAAAAATTGATCGTATCCTGACAAAACATCTTTAATTGATCACCATAGACTGTAAGACTATGACATTCCTTAATATTCAATACCCCATCACCCCTGTTTTCTACACACTCACAAAAATCAACAAAAAACTACATTATCCACCCGCATACCCTAGAGGGATAATTCTCCGTGTTCTACAGTATCACCCAAATGTTTAACATGTTGCCTAATTCCTATGTATATATATTCTTCACCCTATGTATATATTGTATATATTATACATTGTCATTGACTGTAAATTTTTCTATCTCTTCCAGCGACTATTTGAT
Source organism: Oophaga sylvatica (assembly GCA_033576555.1). NCBI lineage: Eukaryota > Metazoa > Chordata > Amphibia > Anura > Dendrobatidae > Oophaga > Oophaga sylvatica. The sequence continues at coordinate 4,670 of JARQOD010003551.1, forward strand.
AAAGGCCACTGCGTTGCCCAAAACGTCAGTCAGTCGTCTCATACCTATTTTTTTTCACATCAAGTGTGCAATAAAAATTTCAAATTTAACCATGACATATGCAGTTAAACTTGTGCTGTGATTCTCTATAGACTGTACATCTTCAGTGTGTCTTTGTAACTCAACTACGTGTTTTCTACGCACTATTTTAGACATATTTGTGGTATTGAGGTTACTGACACTTTACCTCTTTTTACTTTTTGATTACACAGCTTGCATTTGACATAGCAAATATCATCTGCAAGTGTGTTAAAAAAGGACCACGCAGTGCAAGTCCTGGGAGCGTCCGTTTAGACTTTTGGAAGAGAAATCCGAACAGGTGCCAAAATGGAGGCTACAGGCAACAGAGTATGCAGCCTAACTCTCCCTCCTGTTTGTACCGTTGGGGCAATCGCTTCCTCAAAGCTGCTACCACCACCTTCCTGTTCCTCACGCCATGTTGGGTCTTGGACCTCATCATCTCCACTAACCTCTTACAACACCTGCTGCTGTTGTGTGGTCTGGCCACCACCATGCTCAACAGAAACTGGCACCTGAGTCTCATCATCATCAGATGCGTTCTGCGGTGTGCTGACCATCGGCACTGTCTCACCGCCTCTTCAGATTCAGAGAGACACAGCTGTTGCGCATCACTGCATACTCCCTCTTCTTCACATTCCAGAATGCTGCTTGGCTGTGCCCCTGTTTGCAAACCAACAGATTCTGAGAACAGAAGCAGAGACTCAGCTGGCTCCTGTACAGAACTCTCTGACTGACTGGGCAATTTGGCAGGCGGTGAAGAGACAGATGGTTGATCAACAGTGCTGTGTTACTGAGAGGAGGTGGAAGCAATTGAAGTCGATGCATTGGACCCTGGGCTCCAACACCGCCAGTTGTTGCCTGTAAGTGCTGTTAGCAGAGTCAACACTTGCTCCTGTGTTACTGGGGTTGAGTAATGGCAGCTGTTCCCCTGCTGTGTGTACGACAAAAAGTCATGCTGCCTCCACCCTGTCCTCCTCTCATCCCTGGGCTCCAACACCACCAGTTGTTGCTCGTAAGTAATTGGCACGGGTACTGACTCATGCCCACCCTGTTTACAGCACCACAGCTGTTTCCTGGCAGTGTCAACGTAAATTAGCCTCCAATAAGTTGTCCTGTCATGTTGCATTCCGGTTATCTGACTCTATGGTGCCTGCAGTTTAGGTGATTCCTATGTGTGCTGTGGGATATGTAAATAAAGGCTCTTTCCGTTGTGAAAATAGGACAAGCACCCACTCTAGGACTGTGTGATTTGGTAACTGCAGACGGCTTGCGGCCTGTCAACTTACATTTTCATGGGTGCCTTATGGTACCCGTCCGAGTTCCAGTACCGTTAGCTGGTTCTCCACAGTGCCTTTGGCCTAGGTGCCTCCATCTCGGTATCCGAGTTCCAGCAACGTCTGCTGGTCCTTGGTAGTGCTTTGGAGCACAGGTACCTCCTGCTTAGTAACCGTGTCCCAGTAACGTCAGCTGGTCCTCGGTTGTGCCATTGGCTCTTTTCCTTCTGCTTCCCCTCCGGGTTCCAGCACAGTCAGCTGGTCCTTGTTACTTGCATTGGCTCTTGTACCTTCTGCTACCCGTCCGGGTTCCAGTACCGTCAACTGGTTCTCCGCAGTGCCTTTGGCCTAGGTGCCTCCATCTCGGTATCCGAGTTCCAGCAACATCTGCTGGTCCTTGGTAGTGCTTTGGAGCACAGGTACCTCCTGCTTAGTAACCGTGTCCCAGTAACGTCAGCTGGTCCTCGGTTGTGCCATTGGCTCTTTTCCTTCTGCTGCCCCTCCGGGTTCCAGCACAGTCAGCTGGTCCTCGTTACTTGCATTGGCTCTTGTACCTTCTGCTACCCGTCCGGGTTCCAGTAACGTCAACTGGTTCTGGGAAGTTAGACGACCCTAAAGACCACCCCGAAGTAGATGCCGACCCCAAGGACGACGAGCATCAAGCCAACCAGCCTGAACACCGTCACAAAGAAGAAATATAAGATTACCCAGAAGAAGATCACCAACAGGAAAAAGAAGGTTACGACAAACTACAAGATACAGAACAAGAGACAGAAGAACAATAAGCAGAAGATCAAAAAGCAGAAGAACATGAAGTATAAGATCAAAATGAAGAGCAAAATATATGCTCTAAATTATAAGCAGAAGAAGACTAAGCAGTGTATGGGGGTGAGTCCGTTCCTCCTCGTGGTGCCCCTGGAAAATGCCTGCTGCTGCACGCTACACTGAACACGGACAAATACTGTTGTAATTTAAATCTTTTGTGACAGCAAGAACGGAAGGATGAAAAATTCATACTTTGACAGATTACAAGTACAGGAATCTCTGTCACAAATAAGAATATGATGAAGAAGATGAAGAGGAAGAAGATGAAGATGTAGAATATGAAGAAGAATAATAGTTTAATAAGAACAATATGAGTAATGTTAACAAAAAGATGAATAACAAGAAGTTTACGAAGAAGATAAAGAAGGTGAAGATGAAGAATAATTTGATGACAAAGATGATGCTGCTGAAGATTATGAAGGAGAAAGTGTGTCAAAAGTTAAAAAGGTGAAGAGCATGGAAGTTGTGAAACATACATATTTGCCAAAATAGAAAAAAGGTTAACAACATAGTCAATTTCTTCGTCAATCCAAACGTATTTCCAAAAAAAAAATATTAATGCTATTCCATTGGATTGGGTTAAACATCTATGCCTTTAATGTCTCCTCAACCTCCCCCAATACATTCTACATTACTCTTTGTTGTTTTCCTTCATGTACAATTAACCAACAAGGCAAGAATGGTTTTTTTTTAATTCCGATATTTTGCTCCCATAGACTTACATTGGATTTCCGGTATCGGTATCGGGTATCGCCGATATTTTTTGGGTATCGGCGATACCATTCCGATTCCGATACTTTTGGATATCGGAAAGTATCGCTCAACTCTACTCCAGAGTCTTCAATTCTTCCATTATGGGTCGGCGGCTACGCAATAACCAATTGGACTTACCACCACCATGTCAACTTCCACACTCCAATATGGATGCAGTGCCATATGTTGTAGTAGCGGATGAGGCCTTCCAATTAAGTTGTAATGTTATGAGGCCATATCCTCGGCGCAATCTCAACCATCAGAGACGCATCTTTAATTATCGCCTTTCTCGTGCACGACGCCTGGTGGAGTGCACATTTGGTATTCTTACAGCCAAATGGCGTGTCCTACAATCAGCCATTCAGCTAAGTGAATCAAATGTAAATCTTGTAGTGCAAGCATGTGTGGTACTACATAATTTTACAAGAATGCATGAATGCTCATCAGCTGATAAGGTGACCTTCAATCTGATAATATGATGAGGCCTATGAGACCAGTCATCCATCCTCGTCGTCCCCCTTCTGGTCTGAAAGTGCGTGAATTATTGACAAATTATTTTGTTTCCCCTGGTGGTTCTATTCCTTGGCAAGATGAGGCCATAGGTATGTAGTGTGTTTTATATGATATCATAACATAAAGTTCCTTTTGATTATTCAATTCATGGTTGACTCTCTTTTTTTGGATAATACTTTCCCATACTTAAGACACTACATAACATATAACAATAAACACAGACAACCAATGTAACTTCACTAATTTTACTCATTAGTGTTTTCTTTTGAAGCCTTTTAAAGGCTGATATATTTTTTGGTAAACAGGACCAACATGTCCAAACAGAACAAAAAATATGTATAACATTATTAATCTGAAACTAGAAAAATATATAACTTAAAAAATAAAAAACAATTCTTACAGCTACAATTGATGGTAGCTTGGTGGTGGTGTTGGTGAGGATGGAGGGCCAGGTTGTGTATTCGGCCTTCCACAATCTGCAACCTGTGTTTGAGAAAGAGCTGCTGCAGATCCTACAGTAGCAGCTGGGTTACTGGCTGCATCATGAATGCCTTGTGGGTAGGGGTACATAGGGAATTGATGCTCATAGTCATATTGATATGACTGAGCACTAGCAGAGTGACCCCCAATATGCCCATGTCTAACATATCCATGTTGTGGCCAGCCAACAACATTGGGTATGTTAGAGTGGGCATATTGTGCATGGCCACTCTGTCCCATGGTTTGGAGCTGGGAAGCTCCATAGAAAGAATGAGCTGCAGTAGGATGAGGAGGAGGAGTTGGGTTTTGTTGGACACAAGGAGGAGGTGGAGGAGGAGGATGATGATGAGGAGGAGGAGGAGGATCAGAGGCTGAAGCAGATTGTGCTGGATTTGGTGCTAACAACCTCACTAAATTTTCAGGACCAACCACCCATCTATGAAGATAATCTAGTAGGTTGGTGGGATCATTAGGAGCTGATCCAGCTTCCAACACAATCTGCAGTCCACTTCTGATCCTCAGTCTGTGCTGTATTTGAGTAGCCCGGAGGTAAGGGGCCCTCCTCATCATCATCTTTAGCTACACTGGACAAATAGTCCAGAACTCCTCGGTCCACCTGCCTCCTTGACACAGAACCCACTCCTTCTCGTCGCCGCCTACCTCGCCTTGTGATTTGGGAAGGAGGAGGAGATACATCTTGAGCCCTATTATGGCTGCTGCTCAGAGGTAGGTCCTCATTTTCATGATGCTGTGTTTGGGAATCCTCAGCTCCTGCAGCTGTTGTTGGTGCTGCTTGGGTGGACCCACATGCTGCTGAGGAAGGGCCTGCCTCCTGTGCTCCATCACCAACGGGGTCAATAAGCACTTCTGAGTCAGACCCCGTCTCCCTCTCAGTTAGGTTTGACTCAGTTCTAGGAATGAAAAAAATTATACAAATTAAAATCAATACAAATTGAAATTTTGCCATGAAAGTGCTTCAACACACATGCACTTACGGTATCAGATCCAACACTGGCTCAAGGAAGTTCAGTCTATCAAAATAGAGGTACTTCCTCTTCTTAGATGCTGAAGCCCCACTCCGATCCCTAATCTGCCTCTCCCTCCGGTAGCAGTCCCGACAACTGCGCCATCGCCTTGTCACATCAGTCACTAAAAATTTAAGAAGAGCATAACGGTTATTAGGACTGATATCTATTTATTAAGCCAAACAAAAAAAAATATGCAACACTGAACATTTAACCCCTTAGTGACAGAGCCATTTTGCAGCTTAATGACCGGGCCAATTTTTACAATTCTGACCACTGTCACTTTATGAGGTTATAACTCTGGAACGCTTTAACGAATCCAGCTCATTCTGAGATTGTTTTTTCGTGACATATTGTACTTCACGTTAGTGGTAAAATTTCTTTGATATGACTTGTGTTTATTTATGAAAAAAATGGAAATATGGCAAAAATTTTGAAAATTTAACAATTTTCAAACTTTAAATTTTTATGCCCTTAAATCAGAGAGATATGTCACACAAATTTCTTAATAAATAACATTTCCCACATGTCTACTTTACGTTACTTCAGCACAATTTTGGGACCAAAATTTTTTTTTGTTACGAAGTTATAAGGGTTAAAAGTTGACCAGCGATTTCTCATTTTTACAACACCATTTTTATTTTAGGGACCACCTCACATTTGAAGTCACTTTGAGGGGTCTATATGATAGAAAATAGCCAAAAGTGACACCATTCTAAAAACTGCACCCCTCAAGGTGCTCAAAACCACATTCAAGAAGTTTATTAACCCTTTACGTGCTTCACAGGAACTGAAGCAATGTGGAAGGAAAAAATTAACATTTAACTTTTTTTGCAAAAACTTTACTTCGGAACCTATTTTTTTTATTTTCACAACTATTAAAAGAAAAAATGAACCACAAAATTTGTTGTGCAATTTCTCCTGATTAAGCCGATACCCCATATGTGGGGGTAAACCACTTTTTGGGCGCACGGCAGAGGTTGCAAGGGAAGGAGCGACATTTGACTTTTTCAACGCAGAATTGGCTGGACGCCATGTCGCGTATGTAGAGGCCCTGATGTGTCTAAACAGTGGAAACCCATCACAAGTGACCCCATTTTGGAAACTAGACCCCTAAGGAACTTATCTAGATGTGTGGTGAGCACTTTGAACCTCCAAGTGCTTCACAGAAGTTTATAACATAGAACAGTGAAAATAAAAAATCATATTTTTTCCACAAAAACAATCTTTTCACCCCAATTTTTATTTTCCCAAGGGTAACAAGACCCAAAAAGTTTTTGTGCAATTTGTCCTGAGCATTCTGATACCCCATATGTGGGGGTAAACCATTGTTTGGGTGCAAGGCAGAGCTTGGAAGGGAAGGAGCGCCGTTTGACTTTTTCAGCGCAGAATTGTCTGGACGTCATGTCGTGTTTGTAGAGGTCCTGATGTGTCTAAACAGTGGAAACCCCCCACAAGTGACCCCATTTTGGAAATTAGACCCCCTAAGGAACTTATCTAGATGTGTGGTGAGCACTTTGAACCTCCAAGTGCTTCACAGAAGTTTATAACATAGAACCGTGAAAATAAAAAATCATATTTTTTCCACAAAAACGATCTGTTCACCCCAATTTTTATTTTCCCAAGGGTAACAAGACCCCAAAAGTTTTTGTGCAATTTGTCCTGAGCATGCCAATACCCCATATGTGGGGGTAAACCACTGTTTGGGCGCACGGCAGGGCTTGGAAGTGAAGGAGCGCCGTTTGACTGTTTCAAACCAAAATTGGCTGGAATTGAAATTGGACGCCATGTCGCGTTTGGAGAGCCCCTGATACGCCTAAACAGTCGAAATCCCCCACAAATCACACCATTTTGGAAACTAGACCCCTTAAGGAACTTATCTAGATGTGTGGTGAGCACTTTGAACCTCAAAGTGCTTCACAGAAATTAATAAACGTAGAGCCGTGAAAATAAAAAATCATTTTTTTCCTCAAAAATGATTCTTTAGCCCGCTATTTTTTTTATTTTCCCAAGGGTAACAGGAGAAATTGGACCCAAAAAGTTGTTGTGCAATTTTTCCTGAGTACACTGATACCCCATATGTGGGGTGAAACCACTGTTTGGGCGCATGGGAGTGCTTGGAAGGGAAGGAGCGCCATTTTGTAATGCAGACTTTGATGGAATGTTCTGCGGGCGTCATGTTGTGTTTGCAGAGCCCTTGATGTACCTAAACAGTAGAAACCCCCTGCAAGTGACACCATTTTGGAAACTAGACCCCCCAAGGAGCTTATCTAGATGTGTGGTGAGCACTTTGAACCCCCAAGTGCTTCACAGAAATTTATAAACGCAGAGCCGTGAAAATGAAAAATCATTTTTTTTCTCAAAAATGTTTTTTTTAGCCAGCTATTTTTTATTTTCCCAAGGGTAACAGGAGAAATTAGAATCCCAAAATCGGTGTGCAATTTGTCCTGAGTACGCTGATACCCCATATGTTGGGGTAAACCACTGTTTGGGCGCACGGCAGGGCTCGGAAGGGAGGGAGCGACATTTGACTTTTTGAAAGCCACGTCGTGTTTGGAGACCCCCTGATGTGTCTAAACAGTGGAAACCCCCACAAGTGACCCCATTTTGGAAACTAGACCCCTTAAGGAACTTATCTAGATATGTGGTGAGCACTTTGAACCCCCAAGTGTTTCACAGAAATTTATAAACGCAGAGCCGTGAAAATGAAAAATCATTTTTTTTCTCAAAAATGTTTTTTTTAGCCAGCTATTTTTTATTTTCCCAAGGGTAACAGGAGAAATTAGAACCCCAAAATTGGTGTGCAATTTGTCCTGAGTACGCTGATACCGCATATGTTGGGGTAAACCACTGTTTGGGCGCACGGCAGGGCTCGGAAGGGAGGGAGCGACATTTGACTTTTTGAAAGCCACGTCGTGTTTGGAGACCCCTGATGTGTCTAAACAGTGGAAACCCCCACAAGTGACCCCATTTTGGAAACTAGACCCCTTAAGGAACTTATCTAGATGTGTGGTGAGCACTTTGAACCCCCAAGTGTTTCACAGAAATTTATAAACGCAGAGCTGTGAAAATAAAAAATAGTTTATCACAGTGATCAAAATGCACTTTCTGGAGAATGAATGAAATCATTTTTGAATCTGCCGCCAAGCAGATCGGCGGGCGCACTGCGCATGCGCCCGCCATTTTTTTTTGCAGGAAGAAGACGCCGGGATCATGGGGCCTGCGGGAGGACGGAGGACACCGGTAAGTATACGGGGGGACGATCGGGGGACCGGGGGACCTCATTTTCCCCTTGATGTGCAATCACATCAGAGGGGAGAGAAATCATTTTTTTTTTTTTTTGCGATCGCATCTATGCTTGCATAGATGCGATCGCAACACCGGGATCGGTGAATACCGACCCGGATCATGTTCTCTGGGGTCTCGGCTACCCCCGGTAGCCGAGACCCCAGAGAATATTTGCCCATCCCCCAGGACACAGCGGCACATAGCGGCGGGCGCACTGAGCATGCGCCCGCCATTTTCTTCATCGCGCCGGCCCCGGGGGACACCGGAGGGCCCTGGGGCCACATACAGGACATTGGGGGCCACATGGGGGTCCCGGGGACCCTTTTTCTCTGTCCTCTGATGTCCGATGACATCAGAGGACAGAGAAATTAAATGGCACAACTTTTTTTTTTTTTTTTGTTGCGGTCGCCGTTATAGGGTTAATAACGGCAATCGCCACATCGGTGTCGGTAAAAACCGACCCGATTCATGTTCTCTGGGGTCTCGGCTACCCCGGTAGCCGAGACCCCGGAGAAAATGCGCCTCTGGGGGGCGCTATTCACTTTTTCCACAGCGCCGTTAATTAACGGCGCTGTGGTTTAAGTACCATTAATGACCGCCGTTAAAAGGCGTATCGGCGGTCGTTAAGGGGTTAAATACTGGTCATGTGTGATGTGATTTACAATATTAAAAGACATCAACATACAACCAGAAGTATCCATGTTATAAGCACTAACATACATTTACAAAAATGCTTGGCCCTTTACAAAACGCCTCAATCAGTTTGAATTTTATGACCAAAACACTACATCTGAGGTGAAGATAAATACAAAATGTTGTAGTCAATAGATGCCGAAGCATCGATGATATTTAAATATACATGGATATTGTTTGCGTACACACACATCAATGTGTACTTCTAAATAGTAAGAGGTCGATAATGCTGGCTTTTAAATAGCATTTAAACACATAAGGCTACATTATTATTTGCTTCAAAAATTTTTAAAAACATTTTGAATAACCGTTACATGTGGTACTTACTAAGTCGCTCTTGGTCCTCCCTGGATCTCTGATGATAGTCCGGAAAAATGTGCACACATATTGTTTGCCATGCTGCCTCTTTGCGCGTCCTATTGCTGTAGTTGGGATCGCGCTGGTCCCACAATTCAGGCCTCTCCTGCACCAATACAATGAGGAGTTCCACATTGATGTGGCTAGATGCCATGTTTCTGGACTCCGTGTAGGCGTTCTTCCTGGTTTTTTTTAAGATGCGCTTAGCTAATTAGCATGTAAAGGCTTCCTGAGAAATTCAAAGGCAGTTTCCTGTCACCTGGAAAAGTTGTGCGATTTAATCGCAACTCACACGTGCGGTCCGTTTGTAATCCCACTTTTCATCGCTCCCATAGACTTGCATTGGCGATAGTCGACCCACAATCGCTGACAATCGCAGCATGCTGCGATTGCACTCGCACGTTTAAATCGGACCACAAAAAATCAGATGATGGGAGCTACTCCATTGATTAATATTGGGTCGACTGCAATGCGATATTTCATCGCATTCTAGTGGTACGATTTAGTCACCAGTGTGACTCCAGCCTAATACTAACTTTAGCGCCAACCCTAACCCTAACTTTAGCCGCAACCCTAACCTTAACCCTAACCCTAATGGGAAAATGGAAATAAATAAATTTTTTTAATTTTAGTATTTTTCCCTAACTAAGGGTGTGATAAAGGGGGGTTTGATTTACTATTTATAGCGGGTTTTTATGATTGGCAGCTGTCACGCTAAAAGATGCTTTTTATTGCAAAAAATAGTTTTTTGCATCGCCACATTTTGAGAGCTATAATTTTTGCATATTTTGGCCCACAGAGTCATGTGAGGTCTTATTTTTTGCGGTACGAGTTGACGTTTTTATTGGTACCATTTTTGAGCATGTGACATTTTTTGATCGCTTTTTATTTCGATTTTTGGGAGGTTAGAATGAACAAAAATCAGCAATTCATGAATTTCTTTTGGGGGGGCGTTTATACCGTTCCGTGTGTAGTAAAATTGATAAAGCAGTTTTATTCTTCGGGTCAGTACGATTACGGCGATACCTCATATATATCATTTTTTTATGTTTTGGCGCTTTTGTAGAATAAAAACAATTTTATATAAAAAATTATTATTTTTGCATCGCTTTATTCTGCGAGCTATAACTTTTTTATTTTTTCGCTAATGATGCTGTATGGCAGCTAGTTTTTTGCGTGACAAGATGACGTTTTCAGCGGTACCATGATTATTTATATCGGTCTTTTTGATCGCGTGTTATTCCACTTTTTGTTCAGAGGTATGATGATAAAGCACTGATTTTTTGCTTTGTTTTTTTTTTTTTTAAGGGGTTCACAAAAGGGGTTAACTAGTGGGACAGTTTTATAGGGGGGGTCGTTACGGACGCGGCGATACCAAATATGTGTACTTTTATTGTTTTATTTTTTTTATTTACAGGAAGAAATGAATTTATTGGGGAATATTTTTTTTTTTTATTATTATTTATTTTGGAATTTTTTTTTACACATGTTTATTTTTATTTTTTTTACTTTTTTACATTGTCCCAGGGTGGGACATCACTGTAAAATGTCAGATCGCTGGTCTCACTGTGTGCACAGCACTCTGTGAGACCAGCGATCTCACAGGCAGCGCTGCAGGCTTCTCAGTGCCTGCTCTCAGCAGGCACTGATGAAGCCCCCTCCCTGCAGGACCCGGCGGCCATCTTGGATCCAGGTCCTGGGAGGGAGGAAGCCCTCAGAACAGCGCGATCACATCGCGCTGTTCTGAGGGTCTCAGGGGAGCTCGCAGGGAGCCCCCCTCCCTGCACGATGCTCCCCTGTGCCCCTGGTACACCACGATCATGTTTGATCTCGGTGTGCCAGGGGTTAATGTGCCGGGAGCGGTCCGTGACCGCTCCTGACACACTGTCCCGGGTGTCAGCTGTGATAATCTATAGCTGTGATCGCTATGACGTACTATCCCATCCATGGTCAGATTGTCACGGGTTTCATGGACGGGATAGTACGTCGGATGTCAGAGAGGGGTTAAATTGATGTGTCCCCCCTCCCAGAGAAAAATGCTTTTCAGCCTATGCACATAGTGTGTGGGCATTCCAAGTATAGGACACTCGCTCATTTAAACTAGGAAGACCTTTTTCGCAGGCCATACTCCTCATCTCTTCCTACACCACCCCTAGATCACCATGGTGACCGTGTTCCATGATGAAACAGCCACTATATTGTTTTGCCAGGGTGTTTAGGATGTCCGCAACTGCAAATATTTACACAGTCGGTTGATGAGCCCCCTCCAGGGGAAAATGTTTTTCAGCCTATGCACTTAGTGTATGGCCATTACAAGTACAGGAGACCTGATCCTTTGTAATGGAAACTGATTTTTAGGAGGACTTCATACATGTCTCTTCAAAGTGGTATTTTGGTTTGTCCAAATTTGGGGCAGGCCTTCCATTCGATGCATAGGCAAATAGTATGGGAGACCCACTTCATAATAATGTGAACTTTGTTGGTTGTTAAAGGGACTCTGTCACTCCATTTTTCGACTATAAGCTGCGGCCACCGCCATCAGGGGCTTATCTACAGCATTCTGTAATGCTGTAGATAAGCCCCCGATGTAACCTGAAAGATAAGAAAAACGAGTTCGATTATACTCACCCAGGGGCATTCCGGGGTCCGATTCGGTCCGAAGTGAGTCGCGGTCCGGCGCCTCCCATTTTCTAGCGAAGATGTCCTCTTCTTTGCTTCCCGTCATGGCTCCTGCGCAGGCGCTTTGCTCTGTAATGTGAACTTGATTTTCCTGTGTACATCCTCTAGGTCAGTTTAAAGCCTTTTTAGGGTGCATTTGAATTTGATGCAGGGTGGGCCTTGCATTCAATGAAGACGCTAACAGTATGGCAGTGGCAAAACAGTAATGTGAACTTGATTTTCCTGTGTACATCCACTAGGTCGCTTCAAAGCCTTTTTGGGGTGCGTTTGAATTTGATGCAGGCCGGGTCTTGCATTCAATGCATAAACTAACAGTATGGCAGTGGCAAAAGAGTAATGTGAACTTGTTTTCCTGTCCCCATCCATTACCTGGGTTCAAAGGCTTATTGGGGTGCGTGTTGTTTTGCTGCAAGGCAGGCCTTACATTTAATGCATAGGCTAACTGATAGGGTTGGCGGAAAACACCAAATGAAATATATATAATAATAATAAGGTGCGTTCGCAACTCGGGGTCCACCATGCAGATTTGGAACCTGCTGCTAAGCAATGGCGGAACAAGGCGGCGGTTGAACGCCGACAACACGCGGGTTAGATGTCACCCGGTATGAACAGCGGCGAACTCTATTGCTTCACAGAGCTGCAGCAACAAAATAATAGAACGCTGTTCCCTGTCAAACATCACAAGACACAGCTGATATGGCGCGAGTGTGGTCTCTAAGCTCAACCCCTAGGGATTTAAGTCTGAACATATCCACAATGCGCACGGCATCGTACAGGTGATGCCACTACTTGGCGCTGAGTGGTAGCAAAATACAGCTAACTAAGGCGCACCAGGATTTGGCGCAAAACAAGAGCAACAACTCAACTAACCACAGAGCAGTGCCAAAAGATATATGCCAGAGCACGTGGATTGACTGTGCCCTGTAAACAACCCATGCTAAACAGCACACATGGCCGAAACAGGCGCTACGTCAATCCGAGTAAAAACCTGCCTGATTAGGGAAGACTAGGCAATCATACACGCCGACAGTGTGGCAGGTTCTCAGCCTAAACACACATGCATACACAGAGTGGTAGCATATCCACTCGCTCACACACACCACATGGTTTCTACTAGCGATCCTTTTATAACAGCAGCCTTCCAGGAACTTGCTGATGGCCCAGTCCGAACTGCTTGAGGACCTGAGCATGTGACCTCCGACCACCAATGAGCGGTCATCTCACGGGCATGCTCAGATGGAGAAAAGCAGGGCTTAGTCCCAGGAGCATCTTCTTGCCGCTGACTAATGCTGATTACTATAGATGAACCTGGGGAGACAGCAGCAACCAAACGCATAGCATTATCCTGAGCAAGATGCTGGGACCGAAGTCTCTACTGAGCAGGATCCTCTGTGGCTGAAGAAGAATGGGAGACTGCACAGAACATGCTCGAGATTCCTCCTTTGCAGTGGTGTGATCTTAACGCCTAACACTATGGGAGACCTATTTTCTTATTATTGGAATACTTTTTCATGAGGCCCTCCTGTATGTCTCATCACAGGGGTATTGGGGTGCATGCTAATTTTTAGCAGCCCAGCCACTCAATGCCTACGGAATAATAGTATAGGAGACCACTGTTTAATATTGGCACTTTAAGAATAGTAATGCTGACTGATGCTCCTATAAAAATTGGCTTTGTGACTTTAAGAGTCCTTCCTTAATAAATGAAACAAGATGTGTCTGATGATGTGTCACACACCAGATGGCCAGCTAAGGTTGCTAAATGCTACAATGACATTTCACAGTAAATGCATTTGTATTGGTTGAAAGCAATGGTAATGTTGAAAAACGCATCAAAAACGCTACGTGTGAACATAGACAAATTGGTGGAGGAAATTTTTTTACTTTGGGTTAATTATTTTGCCTTATATAAAAGTAATTAACCTGGAAAGGATGTTCCTTGACATATTTCCCTGGAAAATCCATTTTGGTTTCGTTTTTGTATGTTTTTTGGTGAGCCTGTAAACATGGCATAAGACTCTGACAACATTGCTCACAGCTGTTACCTGGGTGTCAGAAATGCTTCTAGGGGCATTCCCCATGATGTTCCCATGTCATTTGAGCTGTGTTTCCATCATTTACAGACATTTTTACACTTTAAAAGGACCCCCGGGGGGATCGAGGCAAATATGCTCGGTTTTCCCATAGACTTAAATTGGGCTCGTTGCTCGGATCGAGTACCCGAGTATTCCAATTTACTCGACCCAAATAACGAGCACCCGAGCATTTTAGTGCTCGCTTATCACTAATATTCAGACTTAATAAAAGCAGAGGTTACTACGATCTGCCTGTCTGCAGGTACACAGCAATCATCAACCGTGAGTGTAATCCTGTACTTCAATTTACTGCTGTTTGTAAAAAATAATTTTCCCCATTACCTTCAGTAAAAAGACTTCTGTTTCAAATTCTTACGGCTGCTTTATGACTGGGGCTCAAATGCACCAACTACTACCACCATCATCATCTTCTGCCTAGAGGTAGCTACTGCGCAGATAGAAAGTCTGAGGAGCAGAGGGTAAACACTTGGGCGGTGTTGTACTCTGTCAGTGGATTACGAAGGCAAAAGCTTCTAGATTAAATCATGACTTGAAGAGCCAGAGCAAGAGCATGTGGAAGAGCACGGGGCCAGGACTTGCAACCACCCTAGCCTGGTGTTCCTTGGCCAGATTCTGACAAGTCATCACCTACTAATACTGAACTTGTTGGACGAGGACATCAAAAAGGAGCCCCTGCAGTTGCTAGACCAGAAGCTAGAGATTTTGACATTTCGGCTGGATTTCAAGATGTGTCAATTGGAGAGAGTGGTGGTCGTAGACGTAACTTCCATGATATGGGTGTTTCCACTAGACAATCCATCCAACATGTCATAGAATTAAAATCTGTTTTTTCTGTCAACTCTATTCAGCTGTGCACAAATTATGTCAAATTGATTGCTAGACCCCAGTGGGTCTTTTACCATTACCATGTTGACTATAGTCCACAGATGGAATCTAGATCCCTGAGGTCAGCTTTACATTTCCAGTGTGATGAATTAATTGGAAAAGCACATGGTTTTGATGGAGTTGTTCTTTTCTTGCCAAAGAAACTAAATAAGATCAATGAGGTGGTTAGCCGCACACGTAATGGAGAAGTAGTAAAGATTGCAATTAGTTTGACAAATGAGATACCACAAACTTCACCAACCCACTTTCACTTTTACAACATTATATTCTGAAGGCTTCTGAAGATGATGAATATGAAGCAAATAGGTCTGAATTATTATCACCCAAATGATGTTACAGAAGTCAGAACACACATCCTGTTGTTGCAAGGATTTACCACCTCAGTTTTTCAGTATGAGACTAGTATCATGTTGTGCATTGATGTGAGCCACAAAGTCCTTCAAGTGAAACTGTTCTTTATGTAATGTACAATTTGCACTCAAAAATTGGATCACATGCCTTATATGATGCTTGCAGTAAAGAACTGATTGGACAGATAGTTCTTACCAAATACACCAGTGACCCCATTCCGCCACATATTCTCCAGTCTAGATCACGTGAGGTCATTATTGCCCTCTACTCTTCTTTGGTCAGACCTCATCTGGAATACTGATGTCCAGTTTTGGGCACCACATTTTAAAAAAGACATCAACAAACTGAAGCAAGTTCAGAGAAGAGCCACCAGAATGGTGACCATGTCCTATGAGGAACGGTTGCAGGATTTGGGAATGTTTAACTTGCAAAAAAGAAGACTAAGAGGAGAATTAATAACTGTCTACAAATATCTCAAGGGCTGTCACATTGTAGAAGGATCATCTTTATTCTCATTTGCACAAGGAAAGACTAGAAGCAATGGGATGAAACTGAATGGGAGGAGACACAGATTAGATATTAGAAAAAACTTTTTGACAGTTAGGGTGATCAATGAGTGGAACAGACTGCCACGAGAGGTGGTGAGTTCTCCTTCAATGGAAGTCTTCAAACAGAGGCTGGACAGACATCTGTCTGGATGATTTAGAGAATCCTGCTTTGAGCAGGGGTTGGACCAGATGACCCAGGAGGTCCCTTCCAACTCTACCATTCTATGATTCTATGATTCCAGTCCCTTCTCCCCTGCTGTCACCACTCACCTAAAAAAAATATTCAATCTCTCTCTCTTCTGGTATCTTTCCCTCCTCATTTAAGCATGCCATCATAGATCTATTACTTAAAAAAACATCCTTCGACCAAAACTGTGTCGCCAACTATAGACCTGTCTCTAAAATTCCCTTTATCTCTGAACTCCTGGAATGCCTGGTCCACTCCCGTCTTATCCGCTGTCTCTCAGATAACTCTCTTCTTGACCCTCTACAATCCGGTTTCCACTCTTTACACTCTACTGAAACTGCCCTGACTAAAGTATCTAATGATCTACTAACAGCTAAGTCTAATGGTCACTACTCCATGATAATCATCCTGAATTTCTCTACAATCTCTGCAGCATTGGACACATTATTATTCATTGTTCTTTGAGTTCTTCAGGACTCCTCCCCTGGTTTACCGATATCTTCCTTTAAGCTGCAACGGCCAAAATCCAGTGTTCTTTGAGCTCGCAAAGACTCTTCACTTATGCCAGAATGAACTGGGAATATGCAAATGATCTCCTCATGACTCCTCCCCTGATTTACCGATGTCCTCCTTTCAGCTGCAACGACTAAAATCCAGTTCTCTTTGAGCTCGCGAAGACTCTTCTCTTATCCCATAATGAACTGGTAATATGCAAATAATCTCCTCAGGACTCCTCCACCGGTTTACCCATGACCTCCTTTCAGCTGCAACAGCCAAAATCCAGTGTTCTTTGAGCTCGCAGAGACTCTTCTCTTATCCCAGAATGAACTGGGAGTATTGAAATGATCTCCACAGGACTCCTCCACTGGTTTACCCATGACCTCCTTTCAGCTGCAACAGCCAAAATCCAGTGTTCTTTGAGCTCGCGGAGACTCTTCACTTATCGCAGAATGAACTGGAAATATGCAAATGATCTCAGGACTCCTCCCCTGGTTTACCGATATCCTCCTTTAAGCTGCAACGGCTAAAATCCAGTGTTCTTTGAGCTCGCGGAGACTCTTCACTTATCCCAGAATGAACTGGGAATGTGCAAATGATCTCGTCAGGACTCCGCCCCTGGTTTTGGTTCAGTTTCTTCATTACTTACCGACCGGGTTCGAAAAACACAAAGGCTGAAGCATTGTCCAGAAGTTTTCCTGGTGGAGAGCCATGGGAGGAGCTGGTACCTATCCTCCAGAAGGGTGTGGTAGTGTCAGTTCTCAGTACTGAGGTGGAAGCTGAGATAGCTGAGGCTCAGGAGGAGGAGGTTCCGCCAGATCTTCTGGCTAACAGGTTTTTTGTTCCTTTGCACCTTCGTCTTAAGGTGTTGGGGGAGCATCATGACTAGGTTCTGGCTGGTCATCCACGTTTTAAGAGCACGTTGGAGCTTCTGTTGCGTCGATTTTGGTGGCCCAAAATTCAGAGAGATGTCGCCTCCTATGTGTCAGCCTGTTCCACTTATGTGCTTTCCAAATCTTGGCACTCTCGTCCTTCTGGTATGTTGTTTCCGCTTAGTGTGCCTAGCAAACCATGGACAGATATTTCCATGGATTTTATTATGGATCTACCTTACTCTGCTGGTAACACTGTTATTTTGGTGGTGGTCGACCGTTTTTTTTTTAAAATGACATGATTTCGTTGCGCTAACATCCTTACCCAATGCCAAGACACTGGCTCAGATATTCATGCGTGAAGTGGTCAGACTCCATGGTGTTCCGTCTGACATTGTATCTGATAGGGGTACCCAGTTTGTTGCTAATTTCTGGAAATATTTCTGTTGTCGCTTGGGGATTACCGTATATACTCATGTATAAGCATAACCGACCCGTGTATAAGCCGACCCTCCTAATTTTGCCACAAAAAACTTGGAAAACTTATTGACTCGCGTATAAGCCGGGTGTATAAGTTGCCCTCCTGCTCTGTGCTCCCCCATCCAGCTCTGTGGGCCCCCATTCTCCTCTGTGCTCCCCTCCTCCTGCTCCATTATCCTCTCCTGCTCCGTGCTTTCCATCCTCCCCCGTCCTGCTCCGTGCTCCCCCATCCAGGTCTGCACTCCCCCATTCTCCTCTGTGCCCACCCCCGTCCTGCTCCGTGCTCTCCGTCCTCCCCCAGTCCTGCTCCGTGCTCTCCGTCCTCCCCCCGTTCTGCTCCGTGCTTTCCGTCCTCCCCCCCGTCCTGCTCCGTGCTCTCTGTCCTCCCCAGTTCTGCTCCGTGCTCTCCGTCCTCCCCCCGTCCTGCTCCGTGCTCCTTGTCCTCCTCCATGCTCCCCCCATCCTCCTCCATCATACTCACCCTCCCCGTGCCATCGCTGAACGTCCCGCCGGCAATCCTGCGTTCTCCCCGGCTTCCTGCAGCTCTCCAGCGCTGAGCAGTGACGTAATACCGCTCATTAAGGCCATGAATATGGAGGCCACGCCCATGGGAGTGGCGTCCGCCCATATTACATGACCTTAATGAGCGGGTATTACGTCACCGCTCAGCGCTGGAGAGCTGCAGGAAGCCAGGGAGAACGCAGGATTGCAGGGACGTTCTGCGATGGCACGGGGAGGGTCAGTATGATGTCCCAGCCACCGGCTCCTGCCGCCGCATCCCCTCCCCCACTGGTTTCTGCCCTATGACTCGTCTATAAGCCGAGGGGGCATTTTCAGCACACAAAAAGGTGCTGAAAATCTCGGCTTATACACGAGTATATGCGGTAAGTTGTCTCACTTGTCGGCTTTCCAGCCTCGGTCAAATGGACAAACAGAGCGCATAAATCAAAATCTAGAACAATATTTGCGCTGCTTTGTCTCTGACAATCAGGAGGAGTGGTCGACTTTCCTTCATTTCACGGAGTTTGCCCTTAATAATCAATGGGTATGAGGTGCATCTAACGCTATGTATATCAATCCGGGTGCAGGACCTTGTATGGGAAGGACCATGTAACAAGGAGAGGAAAAAGACCAGACAATCATAGGTCTGCACACCAGGGAACCGTTGGAAAATCACATAATATTTTTTATTTGACACAAAAACACACAAAAATGAAAAACACTTAAAAAAGCACATAGTGTGCCATAAACCACACACCAAAAACTTGCTAGTACACAACAGTGCAGTATAGTGCCTCCTAAATGTGAGTAAATGCAACTGTCCCTAATGGACATAAATAAGCATAATATACATACTAATCATGGGTAAATATGACATCATAATATCAATATGGCTCATAAACGGGTACATCCCAATAAACCATGTATGCACCAATTACACATAGTTGGACAAGATGCAGGAATAGTAGCAATCTGGGATCTGCAATTGAAAAGGAACTGGAAATAAAGCACCTAAGCTTAGGAGCGGCGATACGCGTGGGGTTTTCTCCCACATGTCCTGCCTCTGGCTTACACTATGACTCTGCTGATCAGGGTTTATCCATTTCTTTTGGGACTATGCTGACAGGTTTTTGGGACTGGGGCGCATTGGTTCAACTCCCCCTTTTTTTCTGCACATTAGTGCACAATTCAACTGGGTGGTATCTTCTTAGTAAGTATGGACAGGAGTATTTCGTGTTTAGCCTTTTTTATGGCTCTTTATTTATACCTGTCCACTTAGGTGCTTTATTTCCAGTTCCTTTTCAATTGCAGATCCCAGATTGCTACTATTCCTGCATCTTGTCCAACTGTGTGTAATTGGTGTATAAATGGTTTATTGGGATGTACCCGTTTATGAGCCATATTGATATTATGATGTCATATTTACCCATGAACAGTATGTATATTCTGCTTATTTATGTCCATTAGGGACAGTTGCATTTACTCACATTTAGGAGGCACTATACTGTACTGTTGTGTACTAGCCAGTTTTTGGTGTGTGGTTTATGGCACACTATGTGCTTTTTTAAGTGTTTTTATTTTTGTGTGTTTTTGTGTCAAACAAAAATATTATGTGATTTTTCAACGGTTCCCTGGTGTGCAGACCTATGATTGTTTGGCCTTTTTCCTCTCCTTGCCATTAATAATCATCATCATGAGTCCTCTGGGGAGTCCCCTTTTTTCTGTGTTTATGGCCAACATCCTCAGTTCAGTTCTCTTCATCAAGGGTATTCTTCTGGGGTCCCTGAGAAGGATCAGGTGGGTCCGTCATTATTGTGTACATGGAGGAAAATTAAACAGCGCTTACTTAGTATGGGTTCTAGGTATAAGCATGTAGCTGACTGTAGAAATGTGCCTGGTCCGGACCTGAATGTGAGTGATTTGGTGTGGTTATCCACTGGGAACATCAAACTCAAGTTACCATCACTTAAGTTGGGTCCCTGCTTTATCGGTCCGTTCAGAATCTTGGACGTCATCAGCCCACTGGCCTTCAAATTGGACTTACCTGTTGTGTACAGTACAGGATTCATAAAGGTTTCCATAAGTCTCTTCTGAAGAAGTTTGTGGGTTTGGGGGACGTGACTCCCACTCCTCCACCGCCAGTCTTAGTGGATGGCTCTTTAGAGTTTGAGGTATCTAGGATTGTTGGCTCATATATCATTCACCATTCTCTACAATATCTGGTGTATTGGCAAAGGGTATGGTGCGGAGGAGAGGACTTGTGTGCCTGCAACAGATTTCAATGCTGATCAACAAGTCGCTGGTTTTCATCATCATCACCCTGATAAACCAGGTCCGAGCCGTCCTGTGGGCCTTGGTGTCCCTCGTAGAGGGCAGGGTACTGTCAAGCCGGCTTTGGACACTGTTCACACTGGGGAGTCTGTTGTGCAATCTTAGACCTTCCTGTTGCTCAGCCTGAGTTTGGGTGTCGGCAGTGGTTTGTTCACTGTGTTCAGCTTGGCAGAAGTTAACTTTTTGATTAGTGGTTGAGGCTGCAGGGAACGCCTTTTCCTTTATAGAATGGCTCAGAACATTTCTGGATGCCGACTATAGCACTTGCATGTCTCTTGCATACCGGTCCAGTGTTGGAGTAGCTGTTGATACTCAAGTTTGGTGAAGTATATGCTGTAAATTGTACATTTCCCTATTGGTATTGTGTTCACCTCACACACATATTGTGTCATCCTGTTAATTTGCTTTGTTGTGCAGTTTACTTTATTCACTGTCATTCTTTTACCTGTGGTTTCTACTATTGTTCACCTCCTGGGGTGGGGGTTTAGCTCAGGGCTAAACAGGAGATAGGGACAGGTCAGTAACTTGGGCCTCCCTACCATCAAGGGTACCCCAAGTTAATGAAAGAGTGTGCTCCCCCTAGTCTAAGGGGCAGTTTAGGGGCTAAAGGTACTGCCACACTAAACAATCCCGCTAGCGATCACGATAACGACGCATACTAATGCGATCGCTAGCGGGATTGTTTCTATATCGCTAAATGCGGCCACATTTAGCGATATAGTTAACGACGCTATCGCAGTTAGCGATCTTCTTAACGACTTTAGCGGTACAAAAGTACCGCTAAATCGCTAAGAAAAGGTGCCACACAGCGATTAGATACTTACCCAGCGGGAGCGCCGACGAGAAAATAGGGTCCGGAACGATTCCAGCGACGAGCGAGATCACAGCAGGAAGCTCGTCGCTGGCAGCTGCCGCACTGAACAACATCGCTAACAGGATCGCTAAATAGTGACGTTTTTTAGCGATCCGTTAGCGATATTGTTTAGTGTGGCATACCCTTTAGGTTCCTCATCTCCTGTTTTCCATTGCTTGCTGTGACACCTGAAGGGTTAATAAACTTAATGAATGTGATTTTGATCATTTTGGTGTCACTTTTGAGTATTCTCATAAAGGCCCTCAAATTCACTTCAAATGTGAAGTGGTCTCTACAAAAAGTTTTTTTTAAAATCTTGCTGGAAAAATTAGAATGTGCTGATCAACTTTTAACCCTTTTAACTTCCTAAGAGAAAAAATTGTTTAAAAAATGATGCTGACATAAAGTAGACTTATGCGAAATGTTTTTTATTAACTATTTTTGATGTAACTAATTTTAGGGGCATAAAAATTAAAAGTTTGAAGATTGCTAAATTTTCTCCAAAATTCGAACATTTTCACAAATAAATTCATAAAATATCTACCTAAATTTATTACAAACATAAAGTACAATGTGTAACAAAAAAAACAATATCAGAATCACAAGGGCATGTAGAAATCTTCCAGAGTAATTACCTCATAAAGCGACGCTGGTTAGAATTGTAAAATTTGGCCTGGTCAGGAAAATGAAAACAGGTTTGGGGGTGGAGGGGTTAAAATGCCAGTAGACAAAATTAGATCATATGAAATTCTATACTTGGTATATTTTCCTACTTTAGAAACAGTTTAATGAAAAATGTGAAATAGAAAAAGAAAGGCACTTGTCCGTCTTTGTTCCCCGCATGCCTCTGTTCACCTGCCCTAAAAACCGCTGTCCATGCCGAACATAGTAAAATAAAGGACTTTGGTTACACTGCAATCTGGTGAGTGCCGCATTTTTTTTCTTTTTTTGCTGGAGTTAAATGAAAAATATTGAGGTTGCAGCACTTTTAGGAAAAGCTTGCTTATGGTAATTCTAGAGAAAGAAAATGTAAGGGGTTGAGCACTTCTTGTTTTACTCTCGTATGAGCAGCTGTTTCCCAACATCAGAGCAAAAGCAGAAGGGACCATACTTGCACCAAATGGTTCTCTCAGCCCTGAGGCTTTTCTTGGCTTAGTAATTTTAAGATGAATCATAGAATTTGTTGTACACACAGACCTTGTCCTTGGAGACGCTTCTATCTCTGTATGCTTAAACAAGCAAAATTGCATTTTTAATTATTCTGCTTTCCCTGGGGTGATTGTTCCTTTGTGAAGAAAGAAGGTGCATTGCTGAATAATTAATTAATTGTGTTTGTGTATTGTTTAATTAGTTCCAAAAGCAATCAATAATGAATCAAAAATTAGTAGACCATGTTTATAATGCAGAATCACATATAATAAATGAATGCAAAAAAAAAATCTAATTCTGGAGGGATGGCTATCTGGTCTTGCATTATTATTTTTACTGTGAGCATAGAATTTAGATTGGATTTTCATTACATGTGAGGAGACATTGGCTGGTTCAACAACTCGTTGTCATTGCTAACAAGTTATACAGACAAGACGGGTGGGACTTCAGACTTTGTCCAAATTCTTTAGCACATTCTTTTGGCCTTCTTCACTCTAGGCTCTGGCTTCCAAGTCCACTAGGCCTTGGTCTGACATCAATGCACACTGTACGTCATGATGTCACACTGCAAGGAAAACAGCCTCCACTCCCAAATGAACAGGTGAATATGCCACTGTCATTAAAGGAAATCTGTCCCAATAAAAACGCAGTTCAACCTGCAGGCAACATGTTATAGAGAAGGGGGGCTGAGCAGATTGACATGTATTTTTGTGAGAAAAGATTCTGTTTGAGTGCGCATTCAGACAGACGTATAACATGGACGACGATCGTTCTCCTGACCCGAGCGTGACAGCAAGTGTTTCACACTGTCACACTCAGGTCAGGAGATCCAGTCTGTGCACTGCAATGTGATCATGGTCCATGTTATACGTCTGTCTGACTACGCCCTAACCTGCGTCCATCATTTAAACCTCTGCTTTCTGGGATTTTTTTTTACTGCAGTGGGCGGTCCTATCAGTGACTGACAGGTTTCTTTGTAGAATTGTACATACAGATATCGCTACTTCCAACAGGTGGCGCTATAGAGTTCAAGTCCTCTTTCTTTCTGAAGAGGCAATTTGCATACAGATACAGCCATAAGTATTTAGGATTAAGGCTGGGGTCACATTAGCATATGGCATCCCATGCAAGAGCATCGGATGCCATATGCTAATGACCCTCTGCTCCTGCTCTGCTGCAAGTGGGAGCCAAGTGTCATGCAACTGTGCTCCGACCCTCTCGCACAGAGCGGATGGGAGCACAGCTGCGTAGGAGGCAGAGAAACTAATTTCCCCATCTCCTCCATTGCCGGAGTCAGCATATATCGCACAGCACTCGGATAATATCCGAGTGATATGCGCTGTTTCACTCGCACCCATAGACTTTTATATAGGTGCAGGTGAGCCAAGACTCTGCTAAGTCTCGGTGCCAATCGCAGCATGCTGCGATTTGACACGCACACTGAATACGCCCAAGAAAAAAAAACGTGATGTGAGCTGCCCCGATGATTAACACTGGTCCGAGTGCTATGCGATGTTTTCTCGTATAGCACTCGTCCATCTTCTATGCTAGTGTGACCCCAGCCTAAAACAGAATAAACTGAATCTATTCTCACAAAACTATATATATCGTCTTTTTCACATAAGATGCAATTTTTTTTCCCCAAAATTTGTGAGGAAAATGGAGGTGCATCTTATAATCCAAAGTTAGCTTATCGGTGGGCAGCTGCGGTGGAGTGGGGTCTCAGGAGGCAGGGTTGTTGCTTCAGGAGGTCGGTGGCGGCAGAAGTAGGGCAATGCTGTGGGCCCTGGGCTCTCAGATGATGTAAGCGGCAGTGATCTCTCCTGAGATCTCAATCTGCGCATTTCCCAAAGCCAACAGTAGGGAAATGAATAGGAAAGGGGACTCCACTCACCGGCGCCGACACCTTATGAGAAACTAGGGCCCACAGCCTTGCACCACCTGGACGCCCCCTCCTCCCAGCTCAGGGCCGCAGCATCACCCAACTCCTGTTGCCAGTCTCCTGAAGTAGCGACCCTGCCTCCTGTGACCCTGCTCCACCGCAATACCAGCAAGCTACCATTAAAAGGGACTAGAAGACAAACCACCATTTTATTTAAAAACATTTATTCTTATTTTCTACCCCAAAATTTGGGGTGCGTCTTATTGTCCATTGTGTATTATAGTCGGCAAATTATGGTACATCTACTCAGTCCCCTGATTTATATCTTGTTGCCTTCAGAGTGTACTAAATTTCTATGGTGACAGATTCTATTTAACCCCTACATCACCATATAATTTTCTGTTTTGGCCCTTTCGTTCTTTTTCTCCCTTCTTCCCAGAGCCATAACTTTTTTACTTTTCTGTAAATTTAGCCATATGAGGGCTTGTTTTTTGCAGGATGAGTTGGACTTTTGAATGACACCATTAATTACACCATATAGCATATCAGAAAATGGGGAGAAAAATCCAAGTGAAAAAAGTGCAATTCCACAATTGGTCTTCGGGTTTTTAATTTATCATGTTCACCAAATGCTAAAACTGACCTGGCAATATGATTTCTCAAATCAGTGTGAGTTCACAGATACCAAACATGTATAGATTCTCTTTTATTTAGGTGGTGAAAAAAAGCAAACTTTGTAAGAAAAAAATTTGCTTATGTCTCCATTTTCTGAGACTCGTGGCATCTCAATATTTCTAGATCTTGGGCTGGGTGATAGCTTAATTTTTGTGCCCTCAGCTGACATTTTTATTAATACCATTTTGGGGTAGATACAATGCTTTGATCTCCTGTTATTGCATTTTATTGCAATGTTGCGGGGGGCAAAAAAACAAAATTCTGGCATTTTGTTTTTTTTCTCATCACTCTGTTTATTGATTGGATTAATTTACTTTATATTTTGATATATTGGACATTTCAAGCAAGAACTGCAAAAAAATTAATAGGAGAGGACTTGGATACACCCTGTATTAGACATAAAGGAGGGCCTCATACACATTCTGTTCAAATTTAGTGGTATTCTTAGACTCATAACAGCTATGCATTAAGTGCAAAGCCTGTCAAAAACTTCATGAAGGGTCATCCATACACCTGTCATGCATAGTGTGGGAAAGACTAAGTGCAACATGAAGAGATGAGGGGAATGAAGTCCAGACACTAGGGACAGGAAGACTGGAGACCCCTAGGTAGATCTAAAGTCACCAGATCTAAAGTCACCCTGTCTGCCCTAAACATCACTAGGTTCTGTTCCTATCGCCCAGCAGGAACTTAATCCATGCTTGACCCTAGCAATAAGCCCTGCTTAGGGAAGGATGGGGTGTGCAATAGTCGATCCCCACTGCCACTAAAAACAGCTGGGATAGACAAACAAAGGAAACCCCTATCTTGAGTAGACTCAGAGATGAACGCAGATGTTCTCCAGCAATACCAAAGAGGAAGATAGCTGACTGCTATAGAACCAAGCCTCAACAGGGGAAAATGGAAATGTCATCGGCGATTCCCAGTAGCAGGCTGGGAGTCTATAAACATCCAGGTGTCAAGTAGAGCAGGAGAAAGGTTGCCACTGGGTCAAAGAGTCAGAAGGGTTAAGAAGGTGTCTGCAAAGCCAAACGCAGAGACCTTCTGAATATAGATGCAGTGCAACTGTTTACAGCTTCTGACATACCTGTGGCAACACCCTTGAAGGCACCAATTGTATTGCTTCATTCAAATATTGTGAACAAATTGTAGTTGTGGTACTTCTACACCCATAAAATCTCTGCACACAGTGAAAAGCCT
Organism: Oophaga sylvatica; assembly: GCA_033576555.1. Taxonomy (NCBI): domain Eukaryota; kingdom Metazoa; phylum Chordata; class Amphibia; order Anura; family Dendrobatidae; genus Oophaga; species Oophaga sylvatica. The sequence goes on from JARQOD010003551.1 coordinate 31,125, forward strand.
GCCAAAATTACAAGCAAGGTCATCCAAACACCCTTCAAGGCACCAGCTGTAGTACAAAGTAGAAGGAAAACCATCTCACCCAAGCTCTAGGCATTATGAAGTACAGAATTCAAGGGACCACTTGATGAGTACAAAAAAAATAGAAGATTCCAGCTTCATAAAATTTCAAATTTTATTCCAAGTTATAAAAGTTGATCCATGTAGTTAAATAGAAAACGCAACATTTTTCAAGCTCACACACTGCGTTCTTTATCTGAGCTACACATATAATGACTACAAACTTATTTATGTCAGGACACCACTGAACATACAAAGAACAGTCATATGACACAGCTTAAAAAACCAAGAAACTAGCACTATATAAGAAAAAAGCAAACAACCCAAGAATTGACATGTTAATAATAAAACATTAATTATCTATGCCTATTTAATCCATTGGGGTGGCATGTAATCAAGTTATAAATTCAGTACGACTCACAATTAAGCAGGCGTTTTCTGATGTCCCCACATCTCAGGATTGCCAGCACTTTCTATGCCGAATAACTGCAAGAAGGAAGTGTCGTGGTTGTGATGCTGAATAAAGTGCCTAGACGAGTAAGAAATTGTACAGTTATACACATAAGATTAGTGCTCCAAGGTATGTTTTTATTCACCAGCTGTAGCAACTTATTCAAACATTCAAATATTGTGAACAAGTACACTCATAAAAGCTCTGCACACTGTGCAAAGCCTGCCAAAGATTACAAGCAGGGTCATCCATACACCCTTGAAGGCACCAACTGGAGTGCCTCATTCAAATATTAAGAAAGTTTAGTTGTGGTACTTCTACACTCAAAAAGGCTCTGCATTCGGTGCAAAGCAAGAATAAAATTCTAAGCATTGTTACCCTTTCACCCTTGAAGGCAACAACTGGAGGGGCTCATTCAAATATTGAAGATTAAACACTTTATGTGCCACTGTTATCTGGTGGTGGGGGAAAAGTCAGGGCTAATCCAGGAATTGTTTATTTTTATCAGAGTGAGCTTGTCAGCACTTTCTGTTGACAGGCGAATGAGCCAGTCTGTTATGACCCCCCCCCCCCCGGCGGCACTAAAAACCTGCTCAGTGTCCAGCTTAGAAACCCAATAGTTGAAGGTCACAGAGGAATTAGGGAGTCCACTGGTTTTGTCGGCCAGGTATTGCTTGACCATCTTTAAAGACTTTTCCCTTCTTGTCAAGAATACCTGGATACCAGGGCCTAGACACTTTGAGGGTGTCATGAAATTAGCTCAGGCATTTGACAGTGTACCCCTTTCTTTACTGTACTTGATGTTTCCCCCTTGCCTCTTATCATTGGTTGGACAAGGAAGCTTGCCCCTGCCGCTAGCGTTGTCTGTTATTTTTTCAACATATTTTCCACAATGTCCTTTGGGTATTAGCACCATTTTAGTAGACTTCACCTCAGAATGGAGACATGCAAGGTTCTCCTTTTAGCTTGGGTCTAGCAGCGTGACCAACCAGTACTTTTTTTTTTTTTTTTTTTGTTTCCAAGATGAATATAACGCAAGAGTCACGGGAAAGACAGCAGTACATAAAGTTGGCCATATGTGCCAAGATCCCTACAGCCAACACTTCCCTATCTCTACATCATGACTACTTTCCATCTCCTCCTCCCTTTCTTCCTCATTTTTCCTCTTATCAGCCCTTCCACTTAGGAGAGACTGGAAGAAGCTTGTGTCACTACTAGCATCTGTTGCATAAACAGCCTCCTCCTCATTATTGCCCAATGTGCGCTGAGCAGATGAGATGAGGCTGGGCTGGTTAGCATCTTCGTCTCCACCTGGTCTGCAATGAAAGCTTCATGCTTAATTTTCACCAGCGACTGTTTACGTAGGTGGGGTTGTTGCACTGATTATGACATCATCGCTGCTCACCATCTTTGTGCAGTCCTCAAAGTCTTGGAGAACCTCACAAATGACAGACATCCATGCCTACTCTTAAGTTATTTGCGAGAGCTGGCCAGAATACCACAATACCAACAGGCATGTTGAACCTTGTATTTGACAACTGAACTCTGTTGCTCACAAAACCTTGCCAGCATGTGCAATTTTGAGTTCCAGTGCTTGGTAACATCACACACCAATAAGTGAGCTGGCACTTGTATGAATTGCTGCAGCACTGCCAGAGCGGCAGCAGCTGTAGCTGATTTGGGCGCACACAATGGATACCTTGACCAGAAGCTCTGGCAAATCTGGGCAGGTTTTCAGAAAGCACTGAACTACCAAGTTGAGCACATGGGCGTGCGTTGTAGGTTCAGCAGTGAGAGCCACAGATCTGTCTGGAGTGTTATTTCATTCAATAACTATGCCGCGGTGTGCATTTTGTCTGCAAAGCAAATTAGCTTCTTCAGATCTTGTTGCCGCTTCGCTGAGGCAAAGCTGCAGAGCTTCCAGCTTCTGGATGATGTAGACAATATGCTCTCAGAAAACACATCGGAGATGGAAGATGAGGAGGAGCAGGAGTGGTGCAGGAACTGCTCTAGGAGGTGGAAGAAATCCTGATAGATGTAGGGCCAGCAATCCTTGGCGTCAGTAGCACATGTGCCATGCCAGGGTGGAACTTGTCCTGGCCTCCACAATGTTCAACCAGTGTGCCGTCGGAAAAATGTAACCACAAGAGATGAGCGACTTTGCTTTTTGGAGGGTCAAGTCGAGTTTCGTGAAACCCGACTTTCTCAAAAGTGGAGTCGAACGAAATCGGCCGACTATCGGAAAAAGTCGGAGGTCCGACTGAAACACGAAACCCAATGCAAGTCAATGGGGAAGCTCATTTCAATGCCAACGACATCAATTCTTATTACTTAAGCTTGTCAACCTTAATTTACTGTATAATAGTTACGCATTGAAAACTGGGGGTTATTTGGCTAAAGTTGTGGGGGGTCAGGGCTGGCTCCAGGTTTTCGTGGGCCCGGGCCAAAGGGTCTCTGTGGGCCCCTGTAACACATACCAAAATTCATGATGCTCCGATACGGCACAGAAATACCGTATTTTTCGGGCTATAAGACGCACTTTTTCCCCCAAAAAATTGTGAGGAAAATGGGGGGTGCGTCTTATAGCCCGACCGCAGCTTACCGGGGGGTTGCGGCAGCGGTGTGGCGGTGGCAGAGATGCGGCGTTGCAGAGGTGCGGTGGGCGGCGTGCACCTGAGCAGGTTCCCTTCCTCAGGTGGTGAGGTGACGCCACGGCACTGAGAGCAGACAGGACAGCAGAGCCGGGATTGCCGGTGGTGGCGGCCATCTTCCTGAGGCGGCGCGTGCGCAGATACAGTACTCTTCTTCCTGTGGCTTCAGGAAAATGGCCGCGGTAGGCCGCGCATGCGCAGATAGCGATCGCGGCGGCCATTTTTCTGAAGCCCCAGGAAGCAAAGTACTCTGCGCACGCGCCGCCTCAGGAAGATGGCCGCCACCACCGACAAACCCGGCTCTGCTGTCCTGTTTGCTCTGTGCCGCGGCGTCACCTCACTACCTGAGGAAGGGACCCTGCTCAGGTGCACGCCACCCATCGCGCCTCTGCCACCGCCGCATCTCTGCCAGGTCGCCACACCTGCCACAAACCCAGCTCTGCTCTCCGTGCCGCGGCGTCACCACACCTGAGGAAGGGACCCTGCTCAGGTGCACGCCGCCCATCGCGCCTCTGCCACCGCCACATCTCTGCCACCACTGCATCTCTGCCACCGCCGCACCTCTGCCACCACCACACCTGCCACAAACCCAGCTCTGCTCTACGTGCCGCGGCATCACCACACCTGAGGAAGGGACCCTGCTCAGGTGCACGCCGCCCATCGCGCCTCTGCCACCGCCGCATCTCTGCCACCGCCGCACCTCTGCCACCACCACACCTGCCACAAACCCAGCTCTGCTTTCCGTGCCGCGGCATCACCACACCTGAGGAAGGGACCCTGCTCAGGTGCACGCCGCCCATCGCGCCTCTGCCACCGCCGCATCTCTGCCACCGCCGCACCTCTGCCACCACCACACCTGCCACAAACCCAGCTCTGCTCTCCGTGCCGTGGCATCACCACACCTGAGGAAGGGACCCTGCTCAGGTGCACGCCGCCCACCGCGCCTCTGCCACCGCCGCACCTCTGCCACCGCCACACCACAGCCAAAAACCCGGCTCTGCTCTCCATGCCGCAGCGTCACCTCACCTGAGGAAGGTGAGTACAGTATCAGCATCACCGCACCTCTGTCACACCACTGTCGCAACCCCTGCTGTACCACCGCCGGCCCACAGGTACCTTAAAATTCGGACAATAAGACGGACCCCCATATTGTAAAAATCTTTTTTTCTGCTATTTTCACCCCAAAATTTGGGGTGCGTCTTATGGTCCGGTGCGTCTTATAGTCCGAAAAATACGGTATGTCTAGTACAATGCCAAATACTTCACTTCTTACATTACATGAGTGATATCTATTTTAAATTCTACAATAGCTCAAAAACCAGACAGCATATTACTCCATACAGTATTATGGCCACTAGATAGTGAGCCATACAGAATAATTAGCCCCATAAATTGCTCCATACATAATTGGTCAAATATAATGTTCCATACAGTATATGATGAGCTCCACATAATGCTACAGTATATGATGGTCCCCATATAATGTGCCATACAGTATAGGACGGTCCCCATAGAGTATAATGAGCCCCACAGATTGCTCCATACAGTATGAGTCGCATATAAAGCTCCATACAGTATATGATGGGCCCCATATATTGCTCCATACAGAATAGGCCCCATAAATAATGAACCCCATATGCTCCAGTATATGATGGGCCCCATGGATGATGCTCCAGTGTATAATGGGACTATATAATGCTCCATATATAATGGGCCCCATGTGATGTTCCAGTATATGATGAGCCCCATGGATGATGCTCCAGTGTATGATGGGCCCCATTTATAATGCTCCGGTGTATGTTGGGCCTATATAATGGGCCTCATATGATGCTTCAGTATATGAGGGGCCCCATGGATGATGCTCCAGTTTATGATGGGTCAATATAATGCTCCATATATGATGGGCCCCATTTATAATGCTCCAGTGTATGATGGGCCCCATGTATGATGGGCCCCATTTATAATGCTCCAGTGCATGATGGGCCCCATGCATGATGCTCCAGTGTATGATGGGCCTACATAATGCTCCATATATAATGGGCCCCATATGATGCTCCAGTATATGATGGGCCCCATGGATGATGCTCCAGTGTATGATGGGCCTATACACTGTGTGCAGAATTATTAGGCAAATAAGTATTTTCATCACATCTTCCTTTTAATACATGTTGTCCTACTCCAAGCTGTATAGGCTTGAAAGTCAACTGCCAATTATGTAAATCAGGTGATTTGCATCTCTGTAATGAGGAGGGGTGTGGTCTAATGACATCAACACCCTATTTAAAGGGAATCTGTCACCTCATTTTCGCCCTATGAGATAGGGCCACCGGCATCAGGGGCTTATCTACAGCATTCTGTAATGCTGTAGATAAGCCCCCGATGTTACCTGAAAGTGAAGAAAAACGAGTTATATTATACTCACCCAGGGGCGTTCCGTCGTCCGTTCGGGTCAGATGGGCGTCGCGGTCAGGTCTGGGGCCTCCCATCTTGTGATGAAGCCGGCGTCTTCTTCCTGTCCCGTCGCGGCTCCTGCGCAGGCGCACTGCTCTGCCCTGGTGAGCGCAGAGCAGAGTACTGCAGTGCGCAGGCGCCGGGAAAGGTCAGAGAGGTCTGGCGCCTGCGCACTGTAGTACTCTGCTCTGCCCTCACCAGGGACAGAAAGAAGACGCCGGCTTCGTCACAAGATAGAAGGCCCCAGACCTGACCGCGACACCCATCTGACCCGAACGGACGGCGGAACGCCCCTGGGTGAGTATAATATAGCTAGTTTTTCTTCACTTTCAGGTAACATCGGGGGCTTATCTACAGCATTACAGAATGCTGTAGATAAGCCCCTGATGCCGGTGGCCCTATCTCATAGGGCGAAAATGAGGTGACAGATTCCCTTTAAGGTGTGCTTAATTATTAGGCAACTTCCTTTCCTTTGGCAAAATGGGTCAGAAGAGAGATTTGACGGACTCTGAAAAGTCAAAAATTGTGAGATGTCTTGTAGAGGGATGCAGCAGTCTTGAAATTGCCAAACTTTTGAAGCGTGATCACTGAACAATCAAGCGTTTCATGGCAAATAGCCAACAGGGTCGCAAGAAGCATGTTGATAAAAAATTTTTAAAAAAAGGCTCAATATAACTGCCCATGAATTGAGTAAAATCAAGCGTGAAGCTGCCAAGATGCCATTTGCCACCAATTTTGCCATATTTCAGAGCTGCAACGTTACTGGAGTATCAAAAAACACAAGGTGTGCCATATTCAGGGACATGGCCAAGGTAAGGAAGGCTGAACAACGACCACCTTTGAACAAGAAACATAAGATAAAACGTCAAGAATGGGCCAAGAAGTATGTTAAGACTGATTTTTCTAAGGTTTTATGGACTGATGAAATGAGTGACTCTTGATGGGCCAGATGGATGGGTCCGAGGCTGGATCAGTAAAGGGCAGAGAGCTCCACTCCGACTCAGACACCAGCAAGGTGGAGGTGGGGTACTGGTATGGGCTGGTGTCATCAAAGATGAACTTGTAGGACCTTTTCGGGTTGAGGATGGAGTGACGCTCAACTCCCAGACCTACTGCCAGTTTCTGGAAGATACCTTCTTCAAGCAGTGGTACAGGAAGAAGACGGTATCTTTCAAGAAAAACACGATTTTCATGCAGGACAAGGCTCCATCACATGCATCCAAATACTCCACAGCGTGGCTGCCCAGTAAAGGTCTAAAAGAAGAAAAAATAATGACATGGCCCCCTTGTTCACCTGATTTGAACCCCATAGAGAACCTGTGGTCCCTCATAAAATGTGAGATCTACAGGGAGGGAAAACATTACACCTCTCGGAACAGTGTCTGGGAGGCTGTGGTGGCTGCTGCACACAATGTTGATCGTAAACAGATCAAGCAACTGACAATCTATGGATGGAAGGCTTTTGAGTGTCATCGTAAAGAAAGGTGGCTATGTTGGTCACTGATTTTTTGTTTTTGTTTTTTTTTTGAATGTCAAATGTTTATTTCTAAATTTTGTGTTATATTGCTTTAACTGGTGAAAATAAACAAGTGAGATGGGTATATATTTGGTTTTTATTAAGTTGCCAAATAATTATGCACCGTAATAGTTACCTGCACAAACAGATATCCTCTTAAAATAGGTAAATAAAAAAAAAAAAAAAACACTCCAACTTACAAAAATCTTAAGCTTTGATATTTGAATCTTTTGGGTTGATTGAGAACACAGTTGTTCAAAAATAAGAAGAATCGTCTCAAATACAACTTACCTAATAATTATGCAAACAGTGTATAATGCTCCATATATAATGCTGAAGTGTATGCTGGGCCCCATATATAATTCTCCAGTGTATAATGCTCCCCATATATTGCTCTAAACATTAAAAAAAATGAAATACCTCTCCTCGCTGGGCACTGCTCTACTCTGGACTACTCAGCATCGCCATCTTCCAGCTCTCTGCACTTGGACTGTTCAGGCAGAGGGCGTACAGATGTGATGTCATCGTGCTCTCTGACCTTAATGTCACTGTCAGGAAACGCGGAAGACGTCACAGCGGTGGAGCAGGGAGAGGTAAGTATTGCAAGTGCTGGGGCCCTGAGCAAGCAGGGGGGGCCCACTCGTGGGTGACGGCACTGGCACAGGGCTCATCATAGTACTCCGGTGTCTCTGACGACGAGTGGGCCACCCACCGTCAGACACCGGAGTACTATGAGGGGCCCTGTGCCAGTGCCGTCGCCCACGAGTGGGCCCCCCCACCTGCTCAGGGCACCGCCACTTGCCCGGGTGCGCCAGGTGCTGGCTCTGGGGGGTACAGCCCAGTTAGGGAGGTGGAAAAACTGGCATATGCTGAGGTGTAGGCTGGACGTCCAGCAGCTGCAAATGGAGGAATTGGAAAAGTCGGAGGAAGAGGAGGACAAAGAGCCATTTTGCTGGCAACCTATGTGTCATCAGGGGAAGGTGGGACAAAATCCTTTGAAACCCATGCATGGTTCATTTTAATGAAGGTGAGATCATCAACATTTTGGGTCGACAGCCGGGTCCTTCTTTCTGTCAGGATTGATCCAGCTGTACTGAAGACTCTTTCTGATAGCACACTACCAGCAGGGCAAGCGAGCTCCTGTAAGGCATATTGTGCCAATTCAGGCCAGGTGTCCAGTTTACAGGCCCAGTAGTCAAAGGGGAATGAACTGTGAGGGAGAAAATCGATAGGGGAGGAGAGGTAATTTTGAACCATAGTTGACAACTGCTGTCTCCTGTCTGTTGCAATCTATTCAGTATTACCACTTGTGTGAGCGTTACTCGAGAAATCAGTCCACAACATGGTCATGAAACTCCTGTCTCCAACGCCACTTCAGCTGTGTGCACCATGAACTCCTCTTCCATTTGGCCCAGTACGGCTCATGGTAGAACCTGCACCGCTGCTGTGTGCTGGGAATGCCTCTAACAAACGGTTTATCAGAGTTGCTTGTTTGTTTGCCAATATTAGCTCTAGGTTCTCTTGTGGCATGATGTTCTGTAATTTGCCATTATAGCGTGGATCAAGGATGCTGGCCAACCAGTAGTCGTCATCCTTCATAATTTTGGCAATGCGGGGGTCCCTTTTTTTTGGATCCGCAAGACATAATCACACATGTGGGCCAATGTTCCAGGTGTCAATAATGCACTGCCAGTGGTGGGTAGAGGAGCAATTTCTGCCAAATCCACATCCCTCCAGTCACGCACAAACCTTGTACCTGACCTTGGCAAGCCAACATTTTCTCTTTCCCCCAGAGAAGCATCCTCCTCCCCAAAATAATCATCCCCTAATCCTCCTCCTCCTATTCTTCTTCTTCTTCCATCTCTTCCAGGACAGTTCCCTGAGCAGACAATGCCCGACTGTCATCAAGGCTTCCCTCCTCCTCCTCTTCCTCCTCCGCTGCAGACGCCTGATCCTTAATGTGCGTCAAAGTTTGCATGAGCAGACGCATAAGTGGGATACTCATGTTTATGATGGCGTCATTTGCGCTTACCAGCCATGTGCATTCCTCAAAACACTGAAGGACTTTACAGAGGTCTTTCAGCTTTAACCACTGCACACCCGACAACTCCATGTCTGCCCTCAAACTGCCTGCCCGTGTATCCTCCCACAAATGCATTACTGCCTGCCTCTGTTCACACAGCCTCTCAACCATGTGCATGGTGGAGTTCCACATTGTTGCAATGTCTATGATTAGGCGGTGCTTGGGGAGGTGGAGCGATCGCTGCAGCCTCTGCATGCGACTGGAGTCTACGGGTGAGCGAAGGATGTGCGAGCACAGTCTTCGCACCTTATGGAGCAGGTCTGTTAACTCCGGATAATTATTTAGGAAGCACTGCACCACCAGGTTCAAGGTGTGAGCCAGGCAAGGTATGTGTCTGAGTTTTGCCAGGGATATGGCCACCACAAAATTACAGCCGTTATCACTCACTACCTTGCCTGGCGCAAGATGTAAACTGCCCAGCCATGACTCAGTTTCTCGCTGCAAGTAGTCGGTCAGTACCTCCGCGGTGTGTCTGTTGTCGCCCAAAGACATTATCTTTAAAACAGCCTGCTGATGCTTACCACTAGCTTTTTCGATAGTGGGACACCTCGTGTGCAACACTGGCAGCTATGGATGGAGTGCTCGTGCGACTGCGCTCTGTCGATGAGCTTTCGCTTCTGGAGGAGGAGGGTTGAACGCCTACAGCCAACTATTGCCTATACCGTGGGCTAGGCAGTGCTGTCCCACCACGGCTGTCCCCTGTGGACCCTGAATCCACTACATTAACCCAGTGCGCAGTGATGGACACGTAACGGCCCTGGCCATGCCTACTGGCCCATGCATCTGTTGTGAGGTGCACCTTTCCACTCACTTATTGTTTGAGTGCATGGACAATGCGGTCTTTCACATGCAGGTGGAGGGCAGGGATGAATTTTCTAGGAAAGTGCCGACTGGGTAGGTCATAGTGTGGGACAGCATAGGCCATGAGCTCTCGGAACACTGCGCTTTCAACCAAACAGAAGGGCATCATCTCTAATGAGATTAGTTTGGCAATGTAGGCGCTCAAAGCCAGTGTATGCGGATGAGAGGATGAGTACTTTCTTGTCCTACTCCGAGTGTCTGCTAGGGTGAGCTGGAGTTGAGAGCTGCATATGGGGAACTAGCAGTGGACATGACGGACTGAGAGGGGGTTGGTGATGGTGGTGGTGATGGCCTAGATTCAGTCTTTCGTTGCAAAAACATTGTGATTAGCTGACTGCTTTGGCTTTGCGACAACACCTCACCATTTCTTGCTGGTGGTGTGCTAACCGGTGGGCTTACAGTGGGGAAGAGATGGAGCGTTTCTGGCTTCCTTCAGTCGGAACAGGTGCACATGTGCTACCTGAGGTTTTGTAGTCCATCCACGCTTGCAAGTGCATGTTGATTAAATGTCTAAGCATGCAACTGGTATTCAAATTTCGAAGATTTTTCCTCGGCAAAAGGTCCTTCCGCACTTCTTACAGATAACCTTTGCCTCATCAATAGGATTTTGGTCAAAAAAGTGCCACACTGCACTCTTCCTACTATAGGATAAATTTTCAGGGCTTGCATGCTGTGCTAATTTGACCGTCTGGCCAAGCTGTCCTGCAACTTTATGTTTTTTTAACACTTTTTTTTTGGACAGCTACGGGCCTGCCAGATAACCGCTGCTGCAATGTCAATGCCTGCTGCGGATCCTTCTCCTCTTCTGAGCTATTGCCAGCAGCACCCTCTTCCCCCAATGGATGACAATCCGGATCAACTGGGTCATCCATCACTTCCTCTTCAATTTCATCTGCACCTTCCTCTGTGTCACCGTGTAAGGTGGTATAGTATGCGGGAAGGGGCACCTGAGTTTAATCAGGGTCAGATTCTGGCTCAGTAGACTGCGAGGGCAATGTAGTGCTCTGGGTGAATGTACCAGCAGAATCATCTAGCAGTGGCTGTGCATCAGTGCACTCCATGTCAGATTCATCTTAAACTGGGGAATTCAGGATTTGACTTGATAAACCAGGCATGCTATGTGAAAAGAGCTCCATGGAGTAATCTGAAATGTGGCCTGCTGCATCCTTCACTTTTGGTGGGGGTGAAGGACACAAGGAAAGATGTTGTTCCTGACCAGGAGCCTGCACTGACAACTCAGTGCTTGCATTTTTTGAAACTTCAGAAGAGGAGGCGATAGAGCTGGAGGCTGTTTCGGCAATGTAAGCCAAAAACTGTTCCTGATGCTCCCGACTTTAAAAGCGGTTTACCTACTCCCAGAAAAGGGAGCCTTCCAGGCCTTCTGGAGCGAGATGATGACGCAGGCTCAATACCTCCTGCCTTAGGTGATATTGTGCTTTTGGCACTACCAGCAAATGCACCACCATAAGTACCAGCTGGCCCCCCATGTCCGCTTCCACCATACTTCCTCATGTTTGTGAAAATGTACCCAAAATACCAGCAAATATATGGTACTGTATCAGAAGTATACGGTGAAGGGGCAAATTTTAAATCTCCATATATAAATCCGGAGTCCCACACATACGCTCTCAGGCTCAGTATAGATTACACCAGAATATAAAAAGCAGAAAAAGGGTAATGTATCAGAAGATATCAGGCGTATACAGTGTAGGGATAATTGTAAATCTCCGTATATATTTCAGGAGTAACACCCAGACGCTCACAGACTCAGTATGGATAAGACCAGAATATAAAAAGCAGAAAAATGTTATGAATGTGCTAGAGATGGTTTCTGAGCAGAGGCTCCCTCTGGTGGTTACAGACAGTACTGAACCTTTCAGCGAGGACTGGCAATCTGGGATCGCTGACTGGTCTGATATAAGGGAGGTTCCCTCCAATGATGGTTGCCGGTGATCAATTGTTCTTGTCTCAATTGTGGTTCCTGGTTCATTCGGAAGTTTGTTGAGTCTTGCCTGCATCTTCTGCTATCAGATAAGATATTTTTTGCTTTTATTTTTGTGCTTGCTTTTTGCATTGTTCCCTGCACTTCTGTGTAGGTCAGCCAGGTCCCCTCCGGGGGGCTTGTGCTCCCCTCAGTTTATCTAAAGCCACTGTTATTTGTTCATTTGCTTTTTCAGTGGCTGCGGCTTAGTTTTGTTACACTAGAGATCTGATTTAGGTGGTAGAGATCGTGTGATCTCAGGTGTTTTTGCAATCAGAAGAGTTGGTATTTTTTAGGGTTTTTTTGGATTGCAGTGAGTATCCTTTCCTGTACTTTTCTGTCTAGACAGATTGGGCCCCAGCGCTTGCTCATTCTATTTTCTGTCTGTGTCCGTGCTTCTTGTCTAACCACCATTACATGTTTAGGGGCTTCCTATTTTCTTTGGGCATCTGCTCCGGGGCAGATAGCTTTCATCTTTCTGCCTTTAGGTGTAGTTATCTCTCAGGCTGTGACGAGGCATCTAGGATCAACGTAGGAACGCTCCACGGCTACCTCTAGTTGTGTGGTTAGTTCAGGTTACTGCAATCCAATAGGTTCCAGCCTCTCTGGTGTATTGCCGTTTTTGCTTATTCTCCTCAGCTACCAAAACACAACAGAAAAAGAGTAATGTATCAGAGACCAGAATATAAAAAGCAGAAAAAGGGTAATGTATCATTAGCGTACAGCTGTATACAGTGTTTGGGTAATTTTAAATCTCCGTATATATTTCCAGGGTCAGACACAGACTCTCACAGGCTCAGTATGGATTACACCAGAATATAAATAGCAGAAAAAGGGTAATGTATCAGAAGCGTACAGCTGTATACAGTCTAGGGATAATTATAAATCTCTGTTTATATTTCCAGAGTCAGACACAGACTCTCACAGACTCAGTATGGATTACACCAGAATATAAAAAGTAGAAAAAGGGTAATGTATCAGAAGCCACCAGGTGTACCACCGTGTAGGGTGTTGTGAACGTTCTGGAGACGACTTCTTAGCAGAGGCTCCCTCTGGTGGTTGCTGACGGTATTGAAGCTGTATTGAATGACAAGGCTTCTGCACCTGGAAGCGAGGACTGGCAATCAGGAGAGACTGACTGGGCTTATGTAAGTGAGCTGCCTTCCCATGATACTCGCCGGTGATCAATTGTTGTTTCCTGGTTCATTTGGAAGTCATCTGGTGTCTTGCCTTCGTCTGCTACTTTCAGATAAGTTATTTGCTGCTTGTTTCTATCGTGTTTGCTATTTCATATTTTTGTCTGCACTTTTGTGGGAGGTTAGCAGGGTTCCCCTCCAGGGGCCTGTGCTACTGTTTTTTAATAGCCACTGTTTATTTGTCCAATTGCTCTGTCCCTGCTATTTGAGTGGCTGCGGGTTAGCCGCTTGTTCACACCAGAGATCTGATTTAGCAGGTGGCGAGATCGTGTGATCTCAGCATTTTTGAAATCAGAAGTGTTGGAAGTTTTTCTAGGGTTTTGCTGGGTTGCAGATAGTGATCTGTCCTGTCAGATCTAGGCAGTGTTTGGCCCCAGCGTTTGCTCACTCTATTTTCTGCCTGTTTGTATTTTGTCTTGTCTAACCACCATTGTATGTGTGGGGGCTACCTATTCCTTTGGGCTCTACTCCGGGGCAGTTAGCTTTCCTGTTTCTATCTTTAGGTGTAGCTAATCTCTCCGACTGTGTCGAGGCGTCTAGGTCACCGTAGGTAGGTTCCACGGCTGCTTCTAGTTGTGCGGTTAGTTTAGGGATCTGCAACCCATTAGTTTCCCAACCTCTCGGTCTTCGGGTGCCTTGGCTGTTTTTTGCTTCTGTCCTCCTCAGCTACCAAATCATAACAGAATCACCGGCCTTACTGAAAATTCTATGGTACTCAACAAAAGGGAAAAATAGTAAAGAAAAAAAAAAAGTTGTAAATTTTTTATATAATTTTTTTTTTTCCTCTGGGGGCTGAGGAGTTTTTTTTTTGTTTTTTTTTTTTTCTCTCTCAATGGCAATAAAGCATTTGTCCGATCATGTGGAGCAACTTGCTGCTGAAGTTCGGAGTATTGCAATCTATCTCACTCGGATGCCTGCTGTAGAACCTAGGATTCCTACTCCAGATTTGTTTTTCGGGGATCGGTCTAAATTTTTGAATTTTAAAAATAACTGTTTTTAGCCTTGAAACCTACGTCCTCGTGGAACGCAGCACAGCAGGTTCAAATTGTCATCTCCCTGTTGCGCAGCGACCCTCAGGATTGGGCCTTTTCCCTGACACCTGAGGATCCTGTTTTGACTGATGTTGTTTTTTCAGGCTCTGGGGTTATTGTATGATAAACCTAATGTTACTGATCAAGCTGAGAAAACCTTGTTGGCATGGAATCAGGGTCAGGAAGCTGCAGAGCTATATTGTCAGAAATTCTGAAAGTGGGCTGTTCTTACTAAATGGAATGACAACGCCCTGGCAGCTCTTTTTTGGAAGGGTCTGGCAGAGACTGTAAAGGACGTTATGGTGGGATTTCCTGTTCACTCCGGTCTCAATGACTGTCATTAGCTATTCAAATTGACAGACGATTACGTGAGCGTAGAAATATGCGAGAGGTGGTGATGCCTTGCAAGCCAGCCCGAGCCCATGCAGTGTGATGGATTGGTTTCTGGGGCTCAGCGTTAAGAGTTTCGTAATAAGTTGTGTTTCTATTGTGGAGACCCTTCTCATACTATTTCCGTCTGCCCTTTGCGGTGAAGACGTTTTGCGCACTCAGTTGTTTTGGATAATGTTCAGACTAAATTTCTTTTGACTGTTACCTTGATTTGCTCCGTGTCCACATTTTTTCAGCTCAAGCATTTGTTGATTCAGGAGCAGCTCTAAACCTGATGGTTTGATTTTGCCAAACGTTGTGGTTTTCCCATGCTACCCCTGCGGAGGTTTATTCCTTTGCTGGGTATTGATTCTACCCCTTTGGCGGAAAATAAACCCCAGTTTTCGACCCAGGTGATAATGCGGGTTGACCCGGACCACCAAGAGAATTGCAAATTTTTGGTGTTACATAATTTACATGACATTATTGTACTGGGTTTTCCTTGGTTACAGACTCATAATCCTGTTTTGGATTGGAAGTCTGTGTCTGTGGTCAGTTGGGGTTGTCAATGTGTTCGTAGTGACACTCCTGTTTTTTCTACCTCTCCCAGTCTCACGATGTCCCTGACTATATGGCTGATTTTTCTGATGTGTTTAGTGAGAGTAAGTCTGCGTCCTTACCTCCTCATAGGAGTTATGATTGCGCGATTGAGTTGGTACCCGGTTGTAAATTTCCCAAGGGTCGGCTCTTCAATTTATTGGTACCCGAGCAGGATGCTATGCGATCTTATATCAAAGAATCTTTGGAGAAGGGTCATATCAGACCATCCTCTTCACTCTTGGGCACCGAATTTTTCTTTGTGGTCAAAAAGGATGGTTCATTGAGGCCATGTATTGACTATCGTCTCCTTAATAGGATCACTGTTACATATCAGTATCCGTTACCCCTGATTTTTGATTTATTTTCCAGAGTGAAAGGTGCCAGTTGGTTTACCAAGCTTGACCTTACGGGGACGTATAATCTTATTCGCATCAAGCACGGAGATGAATGGAAGACGGCGTTTAATACCCCTGAGGGGCATTTTGAGTACCTAGTGATGCCTCTTGGGCTCACTAATGCCCCTTCCGTCTTCCAGTCTTTCATGAACGATATTTTCCAGGATTTGGTGGATAAGTTTCTGATCGTTTATTTGGACGATATTTTGATATTTTCCAATGACTGGGATTCTCATGTGGAACATGTTCGGATGGTATTCCGGATTTTGAGAGAGAATGCTTTGTATGTTAAGGGATCGAAATGTCTCTTGGCGTACAGAACGTTTCGTTTTTGGGATTCATTTTGTCTCCGTCTGCTATTGAAATAGACCCGGTCAAGGTTCAGGCCATTTGTGATTGGGTTCAGCCCACTTCATTGAAGGCTCTTCAGAGATTTTTGGGTTTTGCTAATTTCTACGATAAATTTATAAGTAATTTCTCTAGTATTGTGAAACCACTGACTGATTTGACCAAAAAGGGTTCTGATGTGGTGAATTGGTCTCCTGGGGCAGTTTTTGCATTTCAGGAGCTCAAGCGGAGATTTACTTCTGCTCCTGTTCTACGGCAACCTAATGTTTCTCTACCATTTCAGGTGGAGAGATGCTTCTGAGATTGGTGCAGGAGCCGTTTTGTCCCAAAGGGATCTTGTAACCTCTAAGATTAACCCTTGTGCCTTCTCCCGAAAGTTTTCCCCAGCTGAACGTAATTATGATGTGGGGAATCGGGAATTATTGGCTATGAAGTAGCTATGAAGAGTGGAGACATTGGTTGGAGGGAGCCAAACATCAAGTTGTGGTCCTCACTGACCACAAAAACTTGATCTATCTCGAATCAGCCAAGCGATTGAATCCTAGACAGGCCAGGTGGGCCTTATTTTTTACGCGTTTTAACTTTGTGGTCTCCTTCCTCCCGGGTACTAAGAATGTTAAGGCGGATGCCCTCTCTAGGAGTTTCCTTGCGGATTCTATTGATGTGACTGAGCCTACGGCCATTCTGAAGGAGGGTGTCATTCTTTCCGCTATCTCACCCGATTTGAGACTGGCCCTGGAAAAATTTCAGAGGGATAAACCTGAACGTTGCCCTGCGGGGAAATTGTATGTCCCAGGCCAATGGAGAGAAAAAGTTATGTCTGAAGTCCATTGCTCTGAGTTGGCTGGTCATCCCGGTATTTTTGGTACTAGAGATTTGGTGAGTCGGTCCTTTTGGTGGCCTACTTTATCTTGTGACGTCAGGAACTTTGTGCAGTCCTGTGGGACTTGTTCTCGGTCCAAACCTTGCTCTCGCTCTAGTGGATTGTTAATGCCTGTGCCCAAGAGGCCATGGACCAATATCTCTATGGATTTTATTTCCGACCTCCCTGTCTCTCAGAGAATGACCATTATCTGGGTGATCTGTGATAGGTTTTCCAAGATGATCCATCTTGTGCCACTGCCGAAGTTGCCATCCTCTTCCAAGTTGGTGCCCTTGTTTTTTCAGCATGTGGTTCGGTTGCACGGCATTCCAGAGAACATTGTGTCTGACAGAGGAGTCCAATTTGTTTCCAGATTTTGGAGGACATTTTATTCTAAACTGGGAGTTCAGCTATCTTTCTCCTCTGCGTTTCACCCTCAGACCAATGGGCAGACTGAGAGAACAAACCAGACCTTGGAGACTTATTTGAGATGTTTTGTGTCTGCTGATCAGGATGACTGGGTCTCTTTTTTGCCTTTGGCTGAATTTGCTCTGAATAATAGGGCTAGTTCTGTCAACTGGATATCTCCTTTTTTCTGCAATTTCAGGTTTCATCCTCGGTTTTCTTCGGGGCAGGTGGAGGCTTCTGTCTGTCCGGGTGTTGACTCTATGGTGGAGAGAATGCAGCAGATTTGGGATCAAGTACTAGATAAATTGTTTCTCTCTCAGGAGAGGGCCCAGCGGTTTGCCAACCTGCATAGGACTGATGGTCTTCGGTTTAAAGTGGATGACTTGGTTTGGTTGCCCGTCAAAGAATATCCCTATGAAGGTTGCATCTCCAAAGTTTAAGCCAAGGTTCATTGGAACTTATAGGATCTTGGAAGTCCTTAATCCAGTTTCTTTTCGTTTGGCCCTTCCGGGGACGTTTTAAGATTCATAACGTCTTCCACAAATCATTATTGAAAAGGTTTTTAGAGCCAGTGGTTCCTATGGCTGCGCCTCCTGAGCCTGTTTTGGTTGAGGGCAATCTGGAGTATGAAGTGGAGAAGATATTGGATTCTCGTTTGGCTAGATAGAGACTCCAGTACTTGGTTAAGTGGAAAGGTTATGGTCAGGAGGACAATTCTTGGGTGTTTGCTTCTGACATTCATGCAGAGAGACTGGTTCGTGCCTATTAACAAGCTCATCCTGATCGGCCTGGTGACGCAGGTGAGGGTTCGGTGACCACTCCTCAAGGGGGGGTACTCTTGTAAACGTTCTGGAGATGACTTCTGAGCGGAGGCTCCATCTGGTGGTTGCTGACGGTATTAAAGCTGTATTGAATGACAAGGCCTCCGCACCTGGAAGCGAGGACTGGCAATCGGGAGAGACTGACTGGGCTAATATAAGTGAGCTGCCTTCCCATGATCCTCGCCATGATCAATTGTTTCCTGGTTCATTTGGAAGTCAGCTGGTGTCTTGCCTTCGTCTGCTACTTTCAGATAAGTTATTTGCTGCTTGTTTCTATCGTGTTTGCTATTTCCAATTTTTGTCTGCACTTTTGTGGGAGGTTAGTCGGGTTCCCCTCCAGGGGCCTGTGCTACTGTTTTTCAGTAGCCACTGTTTATTGTTCAATTGCTCTTTCCCTGCTGTTTGAGTGGCTGTGGGTTAGCTGCTTGTTCTCAGCAGAGATCTGTGTTGTGAATGTGCTGGAGATGGTTTCTGAGCGGAGGTTCCCTCTGGTGGTTACAGACAGTACTGAACCTTTCAGCGAGGAGTGGCAATCTGGGTTCACTGACTGGTCTGATATAAGGGAGGTTCCCTCCCATGATGGTTGTCGGTGATCAATTGTTCTTGTCTCAATTGTGGTTCCTGGTTCATTTGGAAGTTTGCTGGAGTCTTGCCTGCATCTCCTGCTTTCAGATAAGATATTTTTTGCTTTTCTTTTTGTGCTTGCTTTTTGCATTGTTTTCTGCACTTTTGTGGAGGTCAGCCAGGTCCCCTCCTGGGGCCTGAGCTCCTAACAGTTTATCTGCAGCCACTGTTATTTGCTCATTTGATTTTTCTTGTTTTTTCAGCGGCTGCGGCTTGGTTTTTGTTCACACTGAGATCTGATTTAGTGGGTGGCGAGATCGTGTGATCTCAGTATTTTTGTAATCAGAATTGTTGGATATTTGTAGGGTTTTCTGGGTTGCAGAAAGTAATCTCTCCTTTCCTATCCTATTTAGTCAGCTTGTGGCCCCAGCGTTTGCTCAGTCTATTTTCTGCCTATGTTTGTATTTTCATCTTGTCTAACCCCCATTATATGTTTGGGGGCTTCCTATTTTCTTTGGGGATCAGCTCCGGGGCAGATACCTTTCATCTTTCTGCCTTTTAGGTGTAGCTATCTTTCAGGCTGTGACGAGGCGTCTAGGATCAACATAGGAACGCTCCACGGCTACCTCTAGTTGTGTCGTTAGTTTAGGAATCTGCAACCCATCAGTTACCAACATCTCAGGTGTTCGGCTGCCCTGCTGTTGTTCCTGTCCTCCTCAGCTACCGAAACATAACACATCTGATTTAGCAAGTGGCGAGATCGTGTGATCTCAGCATTTTTGAAATCAGAAGTGTTGGAAGTTTTTCTAGGGTTTTGCTGGGTTGCAGATAGTGTTGTGTCCTGTCCTATCTAGGCAGTGTTTGACCCAAGCGTTTGCTCACTCTATTTTCTGCCTGCGTTTGTATTTTGTCTTGTATAACCGCCATTATATGTGTGGGGGTTACCTATTCCTTTTGGCTCTACTCTGGGGCAGTTAGCTTTCCTGTTTCTATCTTTAGGTGTAGCTAATCTCTCCGGCTGTATCGAGGCGTCTAGGTCACCGTAGGTACGTCCCACGGCCGCTTCTAGTTGTGCGGTTAGTTTAGGGATCTGCAACCCATTAGTTCCCAACCTCTCTGGGTGTTCGGCTGCCTTGGCTGTTTTTTGCTCCTGTCCTCGTCAGCTACCAAATCATAACAGTAGGGGTAATTTTAAATCTCCGTATATATTTCAGGAATAACAAACAGATGCTCACAGGCTAAGTAGGGATTAGACCAGAATATAAAAAGCAGAAAAAGGGTAATGTATCAAATGTACAGCTGTATACAATGTTGGGGTAATTTTAAATCTCTGTATATATTTCCAGAGTCAGACACAGACTCTCACAGACTCAGTATGGATTACACCAGAGTAAAAATAACAGAAAAAGGGTAATGTATCACAAGCGTACAGCTGTATACAGTCTAGGGATAATTGTAAATCTCCGTATATATTTTCAGAGTCACACACAGACGCTCAAAGGCTCAGTATGGATCAGACCAGAATATAAAAAGCAGAAAAAGGGTACTGTATCAGAAGATACCAGGTGTATTAAGTGTTGGGGTAATTGTAAATCTCCGTATATATTTCAGGAGTAACGCACAGACGCTCACAGGCTCAGTATGGATTAGACCAGAATATAAAAAGCAGAAAAATGGTACTGTATCACAAGCGTACAGCTGTATACAGTCTAGGGGTAATTGTAAATCTCCGTATATATTTCCGGAGTCACACACATAGTCATGGCCAAAAGTTTTGAGAATGACACAAATATTATATTTTCACATGATCTGCTGCCTGTTATGATTTGGTAGCTGAGGAGAGCAGGCAAAAAAGGCAATACACCAGAGAGGTTGGAATCTATTGGATTGCAGTACCCTGACTAACCACCACAACTAAAGGCAGCCGTGGAGCGTACCTACGTTGGTCCTAGACGCCTCGTCACAGCCAGAGAAGCTAACTTCACCTAAAGATAGAAAGAGGATAACTATCTGCCCCGGAGCAGATCCCCAAAGAACATAGGAAGCCCCCAAACATGTAATGGCGGTTAGACAAGAGAAATACAGACACAGACAGAAAATAGTATGAGCAAACGTTGGGGCCCAATCTTCCTAGACAGAAAAGGATAGGAAGGTCACTTACTGCAATCCAAAAAACCCTAAAAAAATAGCAACACACTAATTGCAAAAACACCTGAGATCACACGACCTCTACCACCTAAATTAGTTCTCTGGTGTAACAAAACTAAGCCGCAGCCACTGAAAAAACTGGAAAAGGCAAATGAACAAACAACTGGCTGAACTAAACTGAGAGGAGCACAAACCCCCGGAGGGGACCTGGCAGACCCCCACAGAAGTGCAGGACAAAATGCAAAAAGCAAGCACAAAAAACTAAAAGAAGAAAATGTCTTATCTGTTAGCAGAAGATGCAGGCACGAAACAGCAAGCTTTAAAGTGAACCAGGAACAAAAGTTGAGACCAGAACAATTGATCACCGGAAACCCTGATGGGAGGGAACCTCCCTTATATAAGACCAGTCAGTAACACCTGATCGCCAATCTTCACAATCTTCATTGAATAGTTAAGTACTGTTTGTAACCACCAGAGGGAGCTTCTGCTCAGAATTCATTTCTAGCACATTCACAACAGCTGCCCTCTGGTTTTTATGTGTGTTTGACAGATGTTTTTATCACAGACAGAAATATAATTGCAAACATATGAGTAACAAAAGCTTATATTGACAGTTAGAATGAGTTAATGCAGCGAGTCAATATTTGCAGTGTTGACCCTTCTTCTTCAAGACCCCTGCAATTCTCCCTGGCATGCTCTCAATCAACTTCTGGACCAAATCCTGACTGATAGCAGTCCATTCTTGCACAATCAATGTTTTCATTTTGTCAGAATTTTTAGGTTTTTGTTTGTCCACCCGTCTCTTGATGATTGACCACAAGTTCTCAATGGGATTAAGATCTGGGGAGTTTCCAGGCCATGGACCCAAAATCTCTGTTTTGTTCCCTGAGCCATTTAGTTATCACCTTTGCTTTATGGCAAGGTGCTCCATCATGCTGGAAAAGGCATTGTTGATTGCAAAACTGGTCTTGGAGGGTTGGGAGAAGTTGCTCTTGGAGGACATTCTGGTACCATTCTTTATTCATGGCTGTGTTTTTAGGCAAGACTGTGAGAGAGCCGATTCCCTTGGCTGAGAAGCAACCCCACACATGAATGGTTTGAGGATGCTTAACAGTTGGCATGAGACAAGACCGGTGATAGCGCTCACCTTGTCTTCTCCGAATGAGGCGTTTTCCTGATGTCCCAAACAATCGAAAAGGGGATACATTAGACAAAATAACTTTACCCCAGTCCTCAGCAGTCCACTGCCTGTACCTTTTGCAGAATATCAGTCTGTCCATGATGTTTATTCTGGAGAGAAGTGGCTTCTTTGCTGCCCTCCTTGAGACCAGGCATTGCTCCAAGAGTCTCCGCCTCACAGTGCGTGCAGATGCACTCACACCTGCCTGCTGCCATTCCTGAGCAAGCTCTGCACTGCTGGTAGCCCGATCCCGCAGCTGAAACACTTTTAAGAGACGGTCCTGGCACTTGCTGGTCTTTCTTGGGCGCCCTGGAGCCTTTTTGGCAACAATGGAACCTCTCTCCTTGAAGTTTTTGATGATGCGATAGATTGTTGACTGAGGTGCAATCTTTCTAGCTGCGATACTCTTCCCTGTTAGGCCATTTTTGTGCATTGCAATGATGACTGCACGTGTTTCTTTAGAGATAACCATGGTTAACAGAAGAGAAACAATGATGCCAAGCACCAGCCTCCTTTTAAAGTGTCCAGTGGTGTCATTCTTACTTAATCATGACAGATTGATCTCCAGCCATGTCCTCATCAACACCCACACCTGTGTTAATGGAGCAATGACTGAAAAGAGGTTAGCTGGTCCTTTTAAGGCAGGGCTGCAATGATGTTGAAATGTGTTTTGGGGGATAAAGTTCATTTTCTAGCCAAATATTGACTTTGCAAGTAATTGCTGTCAAGCTGATCACTCTTTATAACATTCTGGAGTATATGCAAATTGCCATTAGAAAAAGTGAAGCAGTAGACTTTGTAAAAATTAATATTTGTGTCATTCTCAAAACTTTTGTCCATGACTGTATAGTCAGCATGTATTTGTCCGTGATACCAGCCGGTACACGGTAGTGTGTGAGAAGCGTACAGCTCCATACGGTGTGGGAAAAAATGAACGCTCGGTAACTGTGCAGAAAAAAATAATAAAAGTATTAGTGCTATGTAAAAAGCACTCTGCACAGCAGTGTACACACAGCAATACAGCTAGCAGGCAGCCTAATAATCAGCTCTGCTGCTGAACACAAGAAAATCCTCCCCTGTCACTGACAGGCATCCTAATAACCAGCGCTGCTGCACACAGCAAAATCCTCCTCTGTCACTGCACACTAACTGTACAGCACAATTGCTATCAGCACAAGCACAGAATAACTTTTCTTTCCTGCCTAACTCTCTCCCTACTGATAAACAGCGACAGCAACCTCTCCCTACGCTAAGATCAGCAGAAGTAAAATGGCGGTCAGGGCTTTTATAGCCACTGTGATGCCACGCAAAGCAAGCCAATCACTGCAATGCCCTTCTCTAAGTTGGTGGTGGCCGCTGCCCACGTTATCTCGTTGCCCACAGTGTACGTCCTTGCTCATTGACTGAGAAAAGGCGCCTGCAAGCATTATGGGAAAACCGACTTTGGCGCTTGGGTCGACGACCGCATAGCCGACCTCACCTGACTTTGGTAAAAGTCAGCGAAATTTTTTAATTTTTTTAATTTTTTTTTTTTTAATCTGACCGATCTGTTTTGCTCAACTCTAGTAACAACCCTGGCCACAAGTGCTTGTCCACATGTCGTTCATTAACCCCTTCACCCCCAAGGGTGTTTGCACGTTAATGACTGGGCCAATTTTTACAATTCTGACCACTGTCTCTTTATGAGGTTATAACTCTGGAACGCTTCAACGGATCTTCGCGATTATGAGATTGTTTTCTCGTGACATATTGTACTTCACGTTAGTTGTAAAATTTCTTCGATATACCTTGCGTTTATTTTTGAAAAAAACGCAAATATGGCGAAAATTTTGAAAATTTTGCCATTTTCAAACTTTGAATTTTTTTTCCCTTAAAACAGAGAAATATGTCACACAAAATAGTTAAGAAATAACATTTCCCACATGTCTACTTTACATCAGCATATTTTGGAACCAAAATTTTTTTTTTGTTAGGAAATTATAAGGGTTAAAAGTTGACCAGTGATTTCTCATTTTTACAACAAAATTTACAAAGCCATTTTTTTAGGGACCACCTCACATTTGAAGTCACTTTGACGGATCTATATAGCAGAAAATACCCAAAAGTGACACAATTCTAAAAACTGTACCCCTCGAGGTACTCAAAACCACATTCAAGAAGTTTAATAACCCTTCAGGTGCTTCACAGGAGCTGAAGCAACATGGAAGGAAAAAATTAATATTTAACTTTTTAGCCACAAAAATGATCTTTTCCAAACTTTTTTTTATTTTCACAAGGGTAAAAGGAGAAAATGGGCAGATAAAGTTGTTGTGAAATTTCTCCTAAGTACGCCAATACCCCATATGTGGGGGAAAACCACTGTTTGGGCACACGGCAGAGCTCGTAAGGGAAGGAGCGCCGTTTGACTTTTTCAAACTAAAATTGGCTGGAGTTGAGATTGGACGCCATGTCGTGTTTGGAGAGCCCCTGATACGCCTAAACAGTGGAAACCCCCCACAAGTGACCCCATTTTGGAAACTAGACCCCCTAAGGAACTTATCTAGATCTCTTGTGAGCACTTTGAACCCCAAAGTGTTTCACAAAGTTTATAATGCCTGTGTGTGAAAAAATAAATAAATAAAATTTTCCACAAAAATGATTTTTTAGTCCCAAATTTTTGAATTTTCCCAAGGAAATTGGACCCCAAAAGTTGTTGTCCAATTTGTCCTGAGTATGCTGATACCCCATATGTGGGGGGGAAACTGTTTGGGCGCACGGCAGGGCTTGGAAAGGAAGCAGTAATGTTTTGGAATGCAAACATTAATGGGGGTCATGTTCCGTTTTTAGTGCCCCAGATGAGCCTAAACAGTGGAAACCCCCCACAAGTGACCCCATTTTGGAAGCTAGACCCCCTAAGGAACTTATCTAGATCTTTGGTGAGCACTTTGAACCCCCAAGTGCTTCACACAAGTTTATAATGCCCTGGCATGAAAATAAAAAATCCTATTTTTTCCTACAAAAATTATCTTAGTTATTTTTTTTATTATTTTCCCAAGGGTAACAGGAGAAATTGGACCACAAAATTTGTAGTCCAATTTGTCCTGAGTACGCTGATACCCCATATGTGGGGGGGAACCACTGTTTGGGCGCATGGCAGAGCTCGGAATGGAAGGAGCACCATTTGACTTTTTCCAACCAAAATTGGCTGGAATTGAGATTGGACGCCATGTTGCATTTGGATAGCCACTGATGTGCCTAAACAGTGGAAACCCCCCACAAGTGACCCCTTTTGGGAAACTAGACCCCCTAAGGAACTTATCTAGATCTTTGGTGAGCAATTTGAACCCCCAAGTGCTTCACACAAGTTTATAACGCAGAGCCGTAAAATTAAAAAATCATATTTTTTCCACAAAATTGATCTTTTCACCCCAATTTTTATTTTCCCAAGGGTAACAAGACTCCAAAAGTTATTGTGCAATTTGTCCTGAGTACGCTGATACCCCATATGTGGGGGTAAACCACTGTTTGGGTGCATGGCAGAGTTTGGAAGGGAAGGAGCGCCGCTTGACTTTTTCAACGCAGAATTGGCTGGATGCCATGTCGTGTTTGGAGAGCTCCTGATCTGCCTAAACAGTGGAAACCCCCCACAAATGACACCATTTTGGAAAATATACCCCTCAAGTAACTTATCTAGATGTGTGGTGAGCACTTTGAACCCCAAAGTGCTTCACAGAAGTTTATAACGTACAGCCGTAAAAATAAAAAATCCTTTTTTTTTTTTTTACAAAAATGATTTTTTTCGCCCCCAATATTTTATTTTCACAAGGGTAACAGGAGAATTTGGACCCCAAAATTTGTTGTCCAATTTGTCCTGAGTATGCTGATACCCAATATGTGGGAGAAAACGACTATATGGGTGCACGTCTGGGCTCGGAAGGGAAGTAGTGATGTTTTGGATTGCAGACTTTGATGGAATGGTCTGGGGGCGTCATGTCACATTTGGAGAGCCCCTGATGCGCCTAAACAGTGGAAACCCCCACAAGTGACCCCATTTTGGGAAATAGACCCCACAAGGAACTTATCTAGAAGTGTGGTGAGCGCTATGAAGCCCCAAGTGCTTCACAGAAGTTTTATAACATACAGCCGTAAAAACAAAAAAATCTTTTTTTTTTTACAAAAATGATTTTGTCGCCCCCAGTTTTTTATTTTCCCAAGGGTAACAGAAGAAATAGGACAAATTGCACAATAACTCTTGGGGTACAGAGTACGCTGATACCCCATATGCAGGGGTAAACTACTGTTTGGGCGCATGGCAGAGCTCAGAAGTGAAGGAGCACCGTTTGACTTTTTCAACGCAGAATTGGCTGGAATTGAGATCGGACGCCATGTCACATTTGGAGAGCCCCTGATGTGCCTAAACAGCGGAAACCCCCCAATTCTAACTCCAACCCTAACCCCAACACACCCCTAACCCTAGTTCCAACCCTAACCACAAACCTAACCCTAACACACCCCTAACCCTAATCCCAACCCTAACCCTAATCCTAATGTTAGCGCCAACCCTAACTTTAGCCGCAACCCTAACGGGAAAATGGAAATAAATACATTTTTTAATTTTATTATTTTTCCCTAACTAAGGGGGTGATAAAGGGGGGTTTGATTTACTATTTATAGCGGGTTTTTATGATTGGCAGCTGTCACACTAAAAGACGCTTTTTATTGCAAAAAATAGTTTTTTGCATCACCACATTTTGAGAGCTATAATTTTTGCATATTTTGGCCCACAGAGTCATGTGAGGTCTTATTTTTTGCGGGACGAGGTGTCGTTTTTATTGGTACCATTTATGACCATGTGACATTTTTTGATCGCTTTTTATTTCGATTTTTGGGAGGTTAGAATGAACAAAAATCAGCAATTCATGAATTTCTTTTGGGGGAGGCGTTTATACCGTTCCGCGTGTGGTAAAATTGATAAAGCAGTTTTATTCTTCGCGTTAGTATGATTAAGGTGATACCTCATTTATATCATTTTTTTTATGTTTTGGCGCTTTTATAGAATGAAAACAATTTTATATAAAAAATTATTATTTTTGCATCGCTTTATTCTGCGAGCTATAACTTTTTTATTTTTTCGCTGATAATGCTGTATCACAGCTCGTTTTTTGCTGGACAAGATGACGTTTTCATCGGTACCATGTTTATTTATATCGGTCTTTTTGGTCGCGTGTTATTCCACTTTTTGTTCGGCGGTATGATGATAAGGCATTGATTTTTTTGCTTTTTTTTTTTTTTTTTAAGGGGTTCACTAAAGGGGTTAAATAGTGGGACAGTTTTATAGGGGGGGTCGTTACGTACGCGGCGATACCAAATATGTGTACTTTTATTGTTTTGATTTTTTTATTTACAGGAAAAAATGAATTTATTGGGGAATATTTTTTTTTTTTTATGATTATTTTTACCACTTTTTATTTTTATTTTTTTTACTTTTTACTTTGTCCCAGGGTGGGACATCACAGTATTTTATCAGATCGCTGGTGTGACAGTGTGCACAGCAGCGATCGCTCTGGCATCGCTGCAGGCTTCCTCAGCAACTGCTCTCAGCAGGCACTGAGGAAGCCGCCTCCCTGCAGAACCCCGGCGCCATCTTGGATCCGGGGACCTGGAGGGAGGACGGACCCTCAGAACAGCGTGACACATCGCGCTGCTCTGAGGGTCTCAGGGAGCCCCCTCCCTGCGCGATCCTCCCCTGTGCCCCCGTACACCGCGATCATGCTTGATCGCGGTGTGCCAGGGGTTAATGTGCCGGGAGCGGTCCGTGACCGCTCCTGACACATAGTGCTGGGTGTCAGCTGTGATAAACAGCTGACACCCGGCCGCGATCAGCTGCGCTCCCCCCAGGAGCGCAGCTGATCGCCCATGACGTACTATTCCGTCCATGGGAATTAGGTCCAGGGTCACATGGACGGAATAGTACGTCTGATGGAATAAAGGGGTTAAGTGAACAATCCCAGTAAGTGTTTTGGTAAAGGCATTGGCAATGTGTTCGGACATGTGCTGGTACAAAGCGGGAATACCGCACTGGGAGAAATAATGACGGCTGAGGACCAAGCACTAAGGGATGGCCGCAGCCATGAGTCGGCGGCAATCCTCTGTGTCTAAAAACCTAAACTGCATTATTTCCATGGCAAGCAGCTTGGAAATGTGCCCATTTAGTGTTTTGTCCTGTGGGTGGCTGTCTGGGACTTTTTTTTTTTTTTTTCGTTCTAAGGCTTGGGATAGGGACAGCTGAATGCTTTGCTTTGACAAGGATTTGGAAGTACCTGACGATGGTGCCTCAGAATGTGCAGGACAGGTGGCATCTGCACCAGTGTCATGGACAGGGGATTGGGAAGCACCTATCACAGGGGAAGAGGCAGTGGTGTCACCTGTTGGCACCAATCGTGGACCCAGGCGTTTGACCCATTGAGCTGGGTGCTTAGATGACATGTGCCTGATCATGCTGGTGGTTGCTAGGCTCTTAGTGATCTAATTTAGGAAATAAATTGGCCAATTCATGTGTACCCGGAAGCCACATAAAGACGACTCTCGTTTCCAGGACCTTACAATGCCAATCCTCTCTTAGAATAAAGATTTCATCTGTATGGGAACCTAATGTGAATCCTCTATCTCTGTGGAGAGGTTGCGGTCCTGCTGTGATTAAAAGCGCATGAGGCTAAGTTAGCAGTCTGGCACGCATGGCAGACTTTATGTTGCGCTGCATTTCCCTTGACCCTCGCATTATCAATATTTGTGCTGACATTCATTAGTGGTTGGTGACACTTCTAGATCCACACTACACACTAAGTGTACTAAAATGTTGCAGTACCAGAGGGCCATTGTTGCGGAATTATTAAATAATTCCCATCTGAAAATGCAAGCGGCAGAGGTCACAGTTCGTTGGACAACTAAGGAGTAGAGGTGAGAGAGACACAATTCCAATCCAGCAGAGGCAGGGTAACACTGGCAAAGTTCTGGGACAGTTTTCTCACTCTCCCATCGCCCTGGCCCAGAGTCGCGAGGTACTGTCACAAGGAGTGGAAACTTTGGGAAGATGCTGAGGTAGTACCTTGCTGACCGTACTAACGTCCTCCGTGATTCCTCTGTGCCTTTTAATCATTGGGTATCCAAGCTGGACACGTGGCATGAACTGGCTCTCTACATCTTGGAGGTCCTGGCCTGCCTTGCCGCTAACATTTTGTCAGAGCGGGTTTTTAGTGCCGCTGGTGGAATTATAACTGATAAGTGCATCTGCCTGTCAACTGAAAATGCTGACAGGCTGACTCTTATTAAAGTGAACAAGGGCTGGATTGGGGCAAACTTCTGTACATCACTGAATGATAACAGAGAAACATAACCTCCAATACAGTGTCTTTTTTTGGAGAGTGTATTACCATGCACCTCTTCACACCCACACATGGGTATACGCTATCTGACTTTGGCTATTTGGTGTGTTATCCTCCTTCTCCTCATCCTCATCATCCACCTCCACTAGATCAACATGGTGACCGTGGTCCATGATGCAACAGCCAACTTATTGTGTAGCAGGGTGTTTTTGATGCCCTTTTAATTAAACATTTTTACACCATATGTTGATGTCTACCCCACAGGGGAAAATGTTTGTCAGCACATACACTTAGTGTATGGGCATTTCAAGTATAGGAAACCCACTCATTTAAACTGAAAAGACCTTTTTCGGAGGCCATCCTCCACGTCTCTTCAGACACCACCACTAGAACACGAGGGTGAACGTGTTCCGTGATGCAGCAGCCAATATAATGTTTGTCAAGGGTGTTTACGATGTCTGTAAAAAAAATATTTACACAGTAGGTTGATGTGTCCCAACCAGGGGAAATGTTTGACAGCCCATACACCTAGTGTATGGGGATTACAAGTATAGGAGACCCGCTCCTTTAAACTGGGAGGACCTTTTTCTGAGGCCATCCTCCACGTCTCTTCCGACACCAACACTAGATCACCAGGGTAAACATGTTCCGTGATGCAACAGCCGCTATATTGTTTTGCAAGGGTTTTTAGGATGTCCATAACAAAAAATATTTACACAGTTGATGTGTACCCCCCAGGGGGAATTGTTTGTCAGCCCATACATTTAGTGTATGGGCATTGCAAGTATAGGAGACCCGCTCCTTTGTAATGGAAACAGATTTTTAGGAGGATTTCCTCCATGTCTTTCAAGTGGTATTTGGGTGCATCCAAATTTGAGGCAGGCCTTGCATTCACTGCATAGGCAAACAGCATGGGAGACCCACTTCCGAATAATGTGAACTTTGTCTTTAGCCTCAATACTGCAATTGTCCACTGCAGGGTCTTTAGCCTCAACACTGCAATTGTCCACAGCAGGTTCTTCAGCCTCAACACTGCAATTGTCCACAGCAGGTTCTTCTGCATCAACACTGAAATTATCCACTGCAGGTTTTAAAGACTCAATACTGACATTCTCCACTGCCGGGTCTTCAGGCTCATCAATTCACTGCTTGGCAAAAAAACATGGGAGTACAAAAGTAATAGGAACAATGCTTTCAGGTGGCCATCCAGTACATTGGTTCAAAGGGTTATTGGGATATGTGTTACTTTGGAGCAGGGCACACCTTGCATTCAATGCCTAGGCTAACAGTATAGCAGTACCAAATGAAAAAGGGGGAACTTTGGTTTCATGTGGCCATCCAGGATGTCTGTTCGAAGTGTTATTGGGGTGCATGTTACTTTGGTGCAGGGCAGGCCTTGCATTCAATGCCTAGGCTAACAGTATGGCAGTACCAAATGAAAAAAATGGGAACTTTGGTTTCATGTGGCCATCAATGACGTCTGTTCCAAGTGTTATTGGGGGTGCGTGTTACTTTGTTGCAGGGCAGGCCTTGCATTCAATGTATAGGCAAACAGTATGGGAGTAAGAAATGAATAATGTGGATTTGGTTTTCATGTGACCATCCAGTACATGGGTTAAAAGGCTTATTGGGGTGTGTGTTACTTTGGTGCAGGGCAGGCCTTGCATTCAATGCCTAGGATAACAGTACGGCAGTACAAAATGTAAAAAATTAGGACTTTGGTTTCATGTGGCCATCCAGGACGTCTGTTCCATGTGTTATTGGGGTGCGTGTTACTTTGGTGCACGGCAGGCCTTGCATTCAATGCATAAGCAAACAGTATGGGAGTACCAAATGAATAATGTGAACTTTGGTTTTCATGTGGCCATCCCGTACGTGGGTTCAAAGGCTTATTGGGGTGCGTGATACTTTGGTGCAGGGCAGGCCTTGCATTCAATGCATTGGCTATCATAATGGGAGACACACTGTCTTCTAATGGGAACATTTTTGTCATGAGGCCCTCAAGTACATCTATTGAAAGGGTTATTGGGGTATATGTTACTTTGGTACAGGGCAGGCCTTGAATTCAATGCCTAGGCTAAAAGTATGGCAGTACAAAATGAAAAAAATGGGAACTTTGGTTTCATGTGGCCATCCAGGACGTCTGTTCCAAGTGTTATTGGGGTGCGTGTTACTTTGGTGCAGGGCAGGCCTTGCATTCAATGCATAGGCAAACAGTTTGGGAGTATCAAATTACTAATAATGGGAACAAATCTTTCAGGTGGCCATCCTGTACATCTGTGCATAGGCTAACACTATGGGAGACACATTTTCTTATGGTTGGAACACTTTTTCATGAGGCCCTCCTGTACGTCTCGTCAAACGGGTATTGAGGTGTGTCCTAATTTTTGGCAGCCCAGCCACTCACTGCATAGGCAATAACATTATAGGAGACCCACTGTTTAATAATGGAAAGTACAAAGCATAGCTAGCTGATGGCCCTTAAAGAAGAATAATGCCACCTGATGCCCCTATAAAAATAGGCTTTGTGACTTTCAGAATCCTTCATAAATGAAACAGGATGTCTGATGATGTCACACACCACATGACCAGCTAAGGCTGTTAAATGTTAAAATGACATTTCCCAGTGAATGCATTTGAATTGGTTGAAAACAATGCTAAAGTTGAAAAATGTATCAAAAATGCTACATGTGAACATAGCCCAAGTGGTGGAGGTACATTTTTTGGGGGGATATTTCTTTTGCCTTACATACAAATTATTACCCTGGATAGGATGTTCTTTAACATATTTCTGTAGAAAATCCATTTTGGTTTCGTCTTTGTATGTTTTAGTGTGCGCCTGTAAAAGTGGCATCACACTCTGACAACATTGGTCACAGCAGTGACCTAGGAGTCAGAAATGCTTCCAGGGGAATTCCCCATGATGCTCCAGTGTCATTTGAGCACTGTTCCCATCGATTTCAGACTTTTTTAGACCTACGTTCGGCTCGTTGCTCGGGTCGAGTACCCGAGTATTCCAATTTGCTTGACCCGAGCAATGAGTACCTAAGCATTTAGTGCTCACTCATCACTAGTGAGCACCTTGAACCCCCAGGTGCTTCACAAAAGTTTATAACGTTGAGCCGTGCAACAAAAAAAATCTAATTT
>JARQOD010003552.1:0-42564 GCA_033576555.1 Oophaga sylvatica
GCTTTAAAGCAAAGCCTCAGGAACGCAGCACAGCAGGTTCAAATTGTCATCTCTCTCCTCCCCGGTGACCCTCAGGATTGGGCTTTTTCCCTGACCTGGGGATCCTGTTTTGAATGATATCGATGTATTTTTGCTGGCTCTGGGGTTATTGTACGATGAACCTAAAGTCACTGTCTTAAAATCAGGGTCTTGAAGACGCTGAGTTTATGTCAAAAATTTCCGGGAAAGTGGGCAGTCTGACCAAATGGAATGATGATGCTTTGGCAGCCCTTTTTCGGAAGGGGCTGTCACAAAATTGTAAGGATGCTATGGTGGGTTTCCCCTGCTCCCTCTGGTCTCAATGATTCTATGTCTTGGCTATTAAAATTGACAGACGTTTGCGTGAGCGCAGGGGTTTATGCGTGAGATAGTGTTGCCTTGTGAGCCAGCTTCTGAGCCCATGCAGTGTGATAGAGTGACTTCTGGGGCACAGCGTCATGAGTTTCGAAAGCGCAATGGGTTATGTTTCTACTGTGGTGACGTGTTATGTTTTGGTAGCTGAGGAGAACAGGCATAAACGGCAATACACCAGAGAGGTTGGAATCTACTGGATTGCAGTACCCTGACTAACCACCACAACTAAAGGCAGCCGTGGAGCGTTCCTACATTGGTTCTAGACGCCTCGTCACAGCCTGAGAGGTTAACTACACCTAAAGATATAAAGAGGAAAGCTATCTGCCCCGGAGCAGATCCCCAAAGAACATAGGAAGCCCCCAAACATGTAATGTCGGTTAGACAAGAGGAAATACAGACACAGACAGAAAATAGTATGAGCAAACGTTGGGGCCCAATCTGCCTAGACAGAAAAAGGATAGGAAGGATACTCACTGCAATCCAAAAAAAAAACCTAAAAAAAACCCAACGCTACTAATTGCAAAAACACCTGAGATCACACGACCTCTACCACCTAAATTAGTTCTCTGGTGTAACAAAACTAAGCCGCAGCCACTGAAAAAACTGGAAAAGGCAAATGAACAAATAACAGTGGCTCCAGAGGAACTGAGAGGAGCCCAAGCCCCCCGGGGAGGGGACCTGGCTAACTTCACAGAAATGCAGAGAAATATGCAAATGGTAAGCACAAAAACAAAAAACAGAAAATATCTTATCTGAGAGCAGGAGAAGAGGCAAGACTCAGCAAGCTTCCAAGTAAACCAGGAAACCAAGTTGAGACAAGAACAATTGATCACCGGCAACCATGATGGGAGGGAACCTCCCTTATATAAGACCAGTCTGTGATTCCTGATTGCCAATCCTCATTGAATGGTTCAGTACTGTTTGTAACCAC
Organism: Oophaga sylvatica; assembly: GCA_033576555.1. NCBI lineage: Eukaryota > Metazoa > Chordata > Amphibia > Anura > Dendrobatidae > Oophaga > Oophaga sylvatica. The sequence continues at coordinate 1,325 of JARQOD010003552.1, forward strand.
CAGAGGGAGCTTCTGCTCAGAATTCATTTCTAAAACATTCACAACAGTACCCCCCTTGAGGAGGGGTCACGAACCCTCATTTGTGCCACCAGGTCGGTCAGGATGAGCTCTGTGATACGCAAGGATCAGTCTCCTAGCATGGATGTCCGAAGCAAACACCCAAGAATTGTCCTCCTGACCATAACCTCTCCACTTAACAAATACTGGAGTTTCCGTCTAGAAAAACGAGAATCCAATATTTTCTCAACCACATACTCCAGATTGCCCTCAATCAAAATAGGGTCAGGAGGCGCAGCCATAGGAACCACTGGCTCGACAAACCTCTTCAATAAGGACTTGTGGAACACGTTATGGATCTTAAATGTCCCTGGAAGAAGTAAACAAAGGAAACAGGATTAAGAATCTCCATGATCTTATAAGGTCCAATGAACCTAGGCTTAAACTTAGGAGATGCAACTCTCATAGGGATATTTCTTGAGGACAACCAGACCAAGTCCCCCACTTTAAACCGAGGACCATCAGTCCTATGCCGGTTGGCAAACCGCTGGACCTTCTCCTGAGAGAGGGACAACCTCTCCACTACCTGGTCCCAAATCTGCTGCATACGCTCCACAACAGAGTCAACACTCGGACAGACAGAAGCCTCCGTCTGTCCCGAAGAAAATCGATGGTGAAACCCAAAATTGCAGAAAAATGGAGACATCAAAGTGGCAGAGCTTGCCCTATTATTAAGAGCAAACTCAGCCAAAGGCAAAAAAGAGACCTAGTCATCTTGATCAGCAGAGACAAAGCATCTCAGATAAGTCTCCAATGTCTGGTTTGTTCTGTCAGTTTGTCCATTGGTCTGAGGATGAAAAGCAGAGTAGAAAGACAATTGAACACCAAGTGTAGAACAAAAAGTCCTCCAAAATCTGGAAACAAACTGGACTCCTCTGTCAGACTCAATGTTCTCAGGAATGCCGTGTAACCGAACCACGTGCTGAAGCAACAAAGGCACCAATTCGGAGGAGGAAGGCAACTTAGGTAATGGCACAAGATGTATCATCTTGGAAAACCTATCACAAATCACCCAGATAACGGTCATTCTCTGAGAAACAGGGAGGTCGGAAATAAAATCCATAGAGATATGGGTCCATGGTCTCTTGGGCACAGGCAATGGCATCAACAAACCACTAGAGCGAGAGCAAGGCTTGGAGCGAGAGCAAGTCCCACAGGACTGCACAAACTCCCTGACGTCACGAGACAAAGTAGGCCACCAAAAGGACCGAATCACCAAGTCTCTGGTACCAAAAATTCCGGGATGACCGGCCAACGTGGAACAATGAATCTCAGACATCGCACTCTTCTTCCACTGGTCTGGGACAAACAATTTCCCAATAGGGCAGCGCTCAGGTTTATCCTCCTGACACCCTTCCAGAGCCAGTCTCAAATTGGGTGAGATGGCGGAAAGAACTACACCCTCTTTCAAAATAACAGCAGGATCAGATAACTCAGGAGAGTCCGCAAGGAAACTCCTCGAGAGGGCATCCGCCTTAACATTCTTAGTGCCAGGAAGAAAGGAAACCAAAATTATAATGTGTGAAAAACAAGGCCCACCTAGCCTGTCTAGGATCAAGTTGATTGGCTGATTCCAGATAAACCAGATTCTTATGGTCCGTGAGGACCACCACCTGATGTTTGGCTCCCTCCAGCCAATGTCTCCACTCTTCAAAAGCCCACTTCATGGCCAATAACTCCCGATTACCCACGTCACAATTACGTTCAGTTGGAGAAAATTTTCGAGAGAAAAAAGCACAAGGGTTACTTTTAGAGGTCTCAGGATCTCTTTGGGACAAAATGGCACCTGCCCCAATTTCAGAGGCATCAACCTCCACCTGAAATGGCAGAGAAACATCATGCTGCCATAGAACAGGAGCAGAAGTGAATCTCTGCTTAAGTTCCTGAAACGCAGAGACTGCCTCAGGAGGCCAATTCACCACATCAGAACCCTTTTTGGTCAAATCAGTCAATGGTTTAACAATAACAGAGAAATTACCAATAAATTTACGATAAAAATTGGCAAAACCCAAAAATCTCTGAAGAGCCTTTAATGAAGTAGGTTGGACCCAATCACAGATGGCCTGAACCTTGACCGGGTCCATTTCAATAACAGATGGAGACAAAATGAATCCCAGAAATGAGATCCTCTGTACGCCAAAAAGACACTTTGATCCTTTAACATACAGAGCATTCTCTCTCAAAATCTGGAACACAGTCCGAACATGTTTCACATGAGAGTCCCAGTCATTGGAAAAAATCAAGATTTCATCCAAATAAACAATCAGAAATTTATCCACAAAATCCCTGAAAATGTCATTCATGAAGGACTGGAAGACGGAAGGAGCATTAGTGAGCCCAAAGGGCATCACAAGGTACTCAAAATGCCCCTCTGGGGTATTAAACGCCGTCTTCCATTCATCCCCGTGCTTAATGCAAATAAGGTTATACGCCCCCCTGAGGTCAAGCTTGGTAAACCAAGTAGCACTTTTCACCCTGGAAAACAGGTCAGAAATCAAGGGTAACGGATATTGATATTTCACAGTGATATTGTTCAAGAGACGATAATAAATACACGGCCTTAATGAACCATCCTTTTTGGCCACAAAGAAAAAACCGGCACCCAAGGGTGAAGAGGATGGTCTGATATGACCCTTCTCCAATGACTACTTGATATAAGACCACATAGCGTCATGTTCAGGTACAGACAAGTTAAAAAGACGACCTTTAGGGAATTTACTAACAGGCAATAATTCAATAGCGCAGTCATAGCTCCTATGGGAGGGGCAAGGATGCAGATTTACTTTCGCTAAACACATCAGAAAAATCAGTCAAAAAGTCAAGAACATCCTGAGCCTGGGAGAGGCAGAAAAAACAGGAGTGTTGGCATTAACACATTGGCAGGCCCAACTGGTTACAGACACAGATTTCCAACTCAAAACAGGATTATCAGACTGTAACCAAGGGAAACCCAGTACAATAATGTCATGCAGATTATACAGCACCAAAAATTTGCAACTCTCCTGATGATCAGGTTCAACCCTCATTATCACCTGAGTAGAGAACTGGGGTTTATTCTCAGCCAAAGGGGTAGAATCAATCCCCAGTAGGGGAATAGACTTCCGTAGGGGTATCAAGGGAAACCCACAACGTTTAGCAAAATCAAAATCCATCAGGTTAATAGCTGCTGCCGAATCAACAAAATCCTGAGCAGGAAATGTGGACAGGGAGCAAATCAGGGTAACAGTCAACAGAAATTTAGTCTGAACACTACCCAAGACAACTGAGCGTGCAAAACGTCTTCCCCGCTTAAGGCAGACTGAAATAGCATGAGAGGCATCACCACAGTAGAAACATAACGCATTGCGTTTTCGAAACTCATGACGCTGTGCCCCAGAAGCCACTCTATCACACTGCATGGGTTCAGAAGCTGGTTAACAAGGCAACACTATTCCACGCATAGTTCTACGCTCACGCAAACGTCTGTCAATTTGAATCGCTAATGACATAGAATCATTGAGACCAGAGGGAGCAGGGAAACCCACCATAACATTTTTTACATTCTCTGACAGACCTTTCCGAAAAAGGGCTGCCAAAGCATCGTCATTCCATTTGGTCAGGACTGCCCACTTTCGGCATTTCTGACAATACAACTCAGCGTCCTCAAGCCCCTGATTTAATGCCAACAAGGTTTTTTCAGCTTGATCAGTGACATTAGGTTCATCGTACAATAACCCCAGAGCCAGATACTCAAAACAGGGTCCCCAGGTGTCAGGGAAAAAGCCCAATCCTGAGGATCGCCGCGCAGGAGAGAGATGACAATTTGAACCTGCTGTACTGCGTTCCCTGAGGACTTAGGTTTTAAGGCAAAAAACAACTTACAGTTATTTTTGAAATTCAGAAATTTAGCTCGATCCCCCAAAAACAAATCTGGCATGGGGATCCTTGTTTCCACAACTGGCAACCCAGCAAGATAGGTAGCAATACTCTGAACCTCAGTGGCAAGCTGATCCACACGGCCAGACAACTGTGCAAACTCCATTGAGAGAAAAAAAAAATCCCCCTCAGCATTCAGAGAAAAAGAGGGGAAAAATGCAACAAACAGAAAAAAAAAATCTCAGACAACTCTGACAACCTTTTTTATTTGCACACTAATTTTCCCTTCTGTGAGTACCATATAATTTTCAGTTAGGCTGGTGATACTGTTATGTTTTGGTAGCTGAGGAGAGCACGCAAAAACGGCAATACACCAGAGAGGTTGGAATCTACTGGATTGCAGTACCATGACTAACCACCACAACTAAAGGCAGCCGTGGAGCGTTCCTACGTTGGTCCTAGACGCCTCGTAACAGCCTGAGAGGTTAACTACACCTAAAGATAGAAAGAGGAAAGCTATCTGCCCCAGAGCAGATCCCCAAAGAACATAGGAAGCCCCCAAACATGTAATGGCGGTTAGACAAGAGGAAATACAGACACAGACAGAAAATAGTATGAGCAAACGTTGGGGCCCAATATGCCTAGACAGAAAAAGGATAGGAAGGATACTCACTGCAATCCAAAAAAAACCCTAAAAAAAACCAACGCTACTAGTTGCAAAAACACCTGAGATCACACGACCTCTACCACCTAAATTAGTTCTCTGGTGTAACAAAACTAAGCCGCAGCCACTGAAAAAACTGGAAAAGGCAAATGAACAAATAACAGTGGCTCCAGAGGAACTGAGAGGAGCCCAAGCCCCCCGGGGAGGGGGACCTGGCTAACTTCACAGAAATGCAGAGAAATATGCAAATGGTAAGCACAAAAACAAAAAACAGAAAATATCTTATCTGAGAGCAGGAGAAGAGGCAAGACTCAGCAAGCTTCCAACCAGGAAACAAAGTTGAGACAAGAACAATTGATCACTGGCAACCATGATGGGAGGGAACCTCCCTTATATAAGACCAATCTGTGATTCCTGATTGCCAATCCTCATTGAATGGGTCAGTACTGTTTGTAACCACCAGAGGGAGCTTCTGCTCAGAATTCATTTCTAAAACATTCACAACAGTGACGCCTCTCATGATTTTTCAGTCTGCCCTAAGCGGGGAAGATGTTTTGCACGCTCAGTTGTTTTGGGTAGTGTTCAGACTAAATTTCTGTTGACTGTTATCCTGATTTGCTCCCTGTCCACATTTTCTGCTCAGGATTTTGTTGATTCAGGAGCAGCTATTAACCTGATGGATTTTGACAATTGCCAAACGTTGTGGGTTTCCCATGATACCCCTGCGGAAGTCTATTCCCCTACTGGGCATCGATTCTACCCCTTTGGCAGAGAATAAACCCCAGTTTTCTACTCAGGTGACAATGAGGGTTGAACCAGATCATCAGGAGAGTTGCAAATTTCTGGTGCTGTATAATCTGCATGACATTATTGTGCTATGTTTCCCTTGGTTACAGTCTCATAATCCTGTTTTGGATTGGAAATCTGTGTCTGTGACCAATTTGGGGCTGCCAATGTGTTAATGCCGACACTCCTGTTTTTTCTGCCTCTCCCCAGTCTCAGGATGTTCCTGACTTTTTGACTGATTTTTTGGATGTATTTAGTGAAAGTAAATCTGCATCCTTGCCCCCTCACAGGAGCTATGATTGTGCTATTGAATTAGTGCCTGGTGGTAAATTTCCTAAAGGTCGCCTTTTTAACTTGTCTGTACCTGAACACGATGCTATGCTATCTTATATCAAGGAGTCATTGGAGAAGGGTTATATCAGACCATCCTCTTCACCCTTGGGTGCCGGTTTTTTCTTTGTGGCCAAAAAGGATGGTTCATTGAGGCCGTGTATTGATTATCGTCTCTTGAATAAGATCACTGTGAAGTATCAATATCCGTTACCCTTGATTTCTGACCTGTTTTCCAGGGTGAAAAGTGCTAGTTGGTTTACCAAGCTTGACCTCAGGGGGGCGTATAACCTTATTCGCATTAAGCACGGGGATGAATGGAAGACGGCGTTTAATACCCCAGAGTGGCATTTTGAGTACCTAGTGATGCCCTTTGGGCTCACTAATGCTCCTTCCGTCTTCCAATCCTTCATGAATGATATTTTCAGGGATTTTGTGGATAAATTTCTGATTATTTGGATGATATCTTGATTTTTTCCAATGACTGGGACTCTCATGTAAAACATGTTCAGAATGTGTTCCAGATTTTGAGAGAGAATGCACTGTATGTGAAGGGATCAAAGTGTCTTTTAGGCGTACAGAAGGTCTCATTTCTGGGAATACATTTTGTCTCCGTCTGTTATTGAAATGGACCCGGTCAAGGTTCAGGCCATCTGTGATTGGGTCCAACCTACTTCATTAAAGGCTCTTCAGAGATTTTTTGGTTTTGCCAATTTTTATCGTAAATTTATTGGTAATTTCTCCGGTATTGTTAAACCATTGACTGATTTGACCAAAAAGGGTTCTGATGTGGTGAATTGGCCTCCTGAGGCAGTCTCTGCATTTCAGGAACTTAAGCAGAGATTCACTTCTGCTCCTGTTCTACGTCAGTCTGATGTTTCTCTACCGTTTCAGGTGGATGTTGATGCCTCTGAAATTGGGGCAGGTGCCGTTTTGTCCCAAAGAGATCCAGAGACCTCTAAGAGTAACCCTGTGCCTTTTTCTCTCGAAAATTTTCTCCAACTGAACGTAATTATGACGTGGGTAATCGGGAGTTATTGGCCATGAAGTGGGCCTTTGAAGAGTGGAGACATTGGCTGGAAGGAGCCAAACATCAGGTGGTGGTCCTCATGGACCATAAGTATCTGGTTTATCTCGAATCAGCCAAGCGACTTAATCCTAGACAGGCCAGGTGGGCCTTGTTTTTCACAGTTTTAATTTTGTGGTTTCTTTTCTTCCTGGCACTAAGAATGTTAAGGCGGATGCCCTCTCGAGGAGTTTCTTTGCGGACTCTCCTGATTTATCTGATCCTACTGTTATTTTGAGAGAGGGTGCAGTTCTTTCCGCCATCTCGCCCAATTTGAGACTGGCTCTGGAAGGGTGTCAGGAGGTTAAACCTGAGCGCTGCCCTATTGGGAAATTGTTTGTCCCAGACCAGTGGAAGAAGAGTGCGATGTCTGAGATTCATTGTTCCGCATTGGCTGGTCATCCCGGATTTTTGGTACCCGAAACTTGGTGAGTCAGTCCTTTTGGTGGCCTACTTTGTCTCGTGACATCAGGGAATTTGTGCAGTCCTGTGGGACTTGCTCTTGCTCCATGCCTTGCTCTCGCTCTAGTGGTTTGTTGATGCCATTACCTGTGCCCAAGAGACCATGGACCCATATCTCTATGGATTTTATTTCCGACCTCCCTGTTTCTCAGAGAATGACCGTGATCTGGGTGATCTGTGATAGGTTTTCCAAGACGATACATCTTGCGCCATTACCTAAGTTGCCTTCCTCCTCCGAATTGGTGCCTTTGTTCCTTCAGCACGTGATTCGGTTGCATGGTATTCCGGAGAACATTGTGTCTGACAGAGGAGTCCAGTTTGTTTCCAGATTTTGGAGGACATTTTGTTCTAAACTTTGTGTTCAATTATCTTTCTCCCTCTGCTTTTCATCCTCAGACCAATGGACAAACCGAGAAAACAAACCAGACCTTGGAGATTTATTTGAGATGTTTTTTGTCTGCTGATCAAGATGACTGGGTCTCTTTTTTGCCTTTGGCTGAGTTTGCTCTTAATAATAGGGCTAGCTCTGCCACCTTGATGTCTCCATTTTTCTGCAATTTTGGGTTTCACCCTCGATTTTCTTCGGGACAGGCGGAGGCTTCTGTCTGTCTTGTGTTGACTCTGTTGTGGAGCGAATGCAGCAGATTTGGGACCAGGTACTGGAGAGGTTGTCTCTCTCTCAGGAGAAGGCCCAACGATTTGCCAACCGGCATAGGACTGATGGTCCTCGGTTTAAAATCGGGGACTTGGTTTGGTTGTCCTCAAGAAATATCCCTATGAGGATTGCATCTCCTAAGTTTAAGCCTAGGTTCATTGGACCTTATAAGATCATGGTGATTCTTAATCCTGTTTCCTTCCGTTTGCTTCTTCCAGGGACATCTAAGATCCATAACGTGTTCCACAAGTCCTTATTGAAGAGGTTTGTCGAGCCAGTGGTTCTTATGGCTGCGCCTCCTAACCCTGTTTTGGTTGAGGGCAATCAGGAGTATGTGGTTGAGAAAATATTGGATTCTCATTTTTCTAGACAGAAACTCCAGTATTTGTTTAAGTGGAGAGGTTATGGTCAGGAGGACAATTCTTGGGTGTTTGTTCGGACATCCATGCTAGGAGACTGATCCGTGCCTATCACCGAGCTCATCCTGATCGACCTGGTTGCACAAGTGAGGGTTCGGTGACCCCTCCTCAAAGGGGGGGTACTGTTATGAATGTGCTAGAGATGGTTTCTGAGCAGAGGCTCCCTCTGGTGGTTACAGACAGTACTGAACCTTTCAGCGAGGAATGGCAATCTGGGATCACGGACTGGTCTGATATAACGGAGGTTCCCTGCCATGATGGTTGCCAGTGATCAATTGTTCTTGTCTCAATTGTGGTTCCTGGTTCATTTGGAAGCTTGCTGAGTCTTGCCTGCATCTTCTGCTATCAGATAAGATATTTTCTGCTTTTATTTTTGTGCTTGCTTTTTGCATTGTTCCCTGCACTTCTGTGGAGGTCAGCCAGGTCCCCTCCAGGGGTTTGTGCTCCTCTCAGTTTATCTGGAGCCACTGTTGTTTGTTCATTTGCTTTTTCCTGTTTTTTTCAGTGGCTGCGGCCATGTTAGAAACTGGCATTACTGTTATTGGCAAGCCACATCAACCTAAAAACAACAGTCCTTTTCAGGGCTAAATATTTTCCTTTCTATAGTAAAATTGCGGTTACCTGTTACTCAGTGGAGGAATAGTTATGGATTAGAGGCATCTAGGCAGGGTTTATTATTGCTATTGCTGTTCCTGTTATACTGCTGCTGTAAAATGAAAACAACAGTCCTTTTCAGGGCTAAATGTATTCCTTTCTATAATAAAACCACAGTTACTTGTTACTCAGTGGAGGGATAGTTTTGGATTATAGGCAACTAGGCAGGTTTAATATTACTATGCTGAAAAAGAGAATGGACAGCACCTCCAAAAATCATACATTGATCTAATGCCGCTAGACTGTATGAAGCCCACTTCCATGTCACGGCATACCTCGTAGTGGGTCCCAATTGCCCTAGCAGAGCAGAGCAGCGTGCCCACCACTGTCACAGTGGCAGTGAACTGGCAGGGCAGATGGCCCGGTGCCTCACAGCACCCATGCTGCAAGACTGAGTCCCCATGACTCCATACTGTACCACCCTACTAGCACAAAACCACCGCAACAATGGCCGCCACACAGCACCGACACCAAATGAAAGGAGCATTGAAACTCACCCTCCTCAAGCTCTTCAGTGAGAGCAGAAATGGGTTAGACCTCTTACTTTGCAGTCTCTTGCTAATTAAAATCACCTGTGCCAAATGGGAGGAGTGCACATCCAAAGAATGAAAGGACAGATCATGCAAAATGCTGTAAAAGAAAATGGACAGCACCTCCAAAAATCATACATTGATCTAATGCCACTAGGCAAAATATATATAACTGAACATGAGGTTCTTAGTTTAACATTCTGAGCAGACTGTATGAAGCTCACTGCCACGTCACGGCAAACCTCTTAGTGGTTCCCTATTGCCCTAATGGAGCAGAGTCTCGTGCTGACCACCGCCACAGTGGCAATGCACTGGCAGGGCAGACTTGCCCGATGTCTCCAGACTGCGCAGCCCCACCAGCTCAAAAACACCGTGACAATGGCCAACACACAGCACTGACACCAAATGAAAGCTGCATTGAAACTCACCTTCTTCAAGCTCTTCAGTGAGAGCAGAAATGGGTTAGACCTCTTACTTTGCAGTCTGCTGCTAATTAAAATCACCTGTGCCAAATGGGAGGAGGGCACATCCAAAGAAAAAAGGACATGATCTGTGCAGAACTTTTATGAGTAGAAATGAACAAACCTGTGGATGTTCGGATTCATCGGCTTCGACAAACATACAGTTCTGTTTGGGTCTGAACTTGACTTTGAACTTGATCCCAGACCCAAACATAATAGAAGTTAATGGGGACCTGAACTTCGGTACTTTAAAGGGAATCTGTCACCCTAAATTGGCGGGATATTTAAATAATGGCAGTCAGGTCAGATGGGCGGTGTTTTGGGTACTTGCCTTAACATGTTGTTCGCCGCTGTCTCCATTATTTCTGGGAATTGTAGTCGTTGCCCTCTAAATAACGTGCCTGCGCATTGCAATCTGCGGGCAAAGCATACTGCACGTGCGCAATTCATGATTGCAATGCGCAGGCACGTTATATGGAGGATAAATGCCCTGCAAAAAATGTGAACAGGGAAATTATTTAAAGGGGTTCTGTCATCTTAGCAATCATTGGAAAAATAAAAAGTAAATGAATAACATAAAAATGTTAACAGTGCCCTCACAGACACTGAGGTTAGCTGCTTCCAGTCCAGTTAAAATTTCCACCCACAGAGCATGGGGCATAGTACCCCTACATTAGCAGCTTACAAATTTCACCCACAGACCATGGGTCCTAGTACCCTCTAAGAAGCAGCTCACAAATTTTACCCATCGACCATGGGGCAGAGTAGCCCCTAAGGAGCAGCTTACAAATTAAATCCACCGACTATGGGGCAGAGTACCTCATAAGAAGCAGATTAAAAATTTAACTCACAGACTATAGGCAGAGTACCTCCTAAGAAACAGCATACAAATTTCAGACACAGGCTATGGAGCAGAGTTAAGAAGCAAGTTACTAATTTCAACTACGGACCATAGGGCAGAGAACCCCCTCAGAAGCAGCTTACAAATTTTACCCACAGACCATGTGGCAGAATACGCATACATTAACAGCTTACAAATTTCATGTACAGATCATGGTGTAAAGTACAACCTCAGAAGGGCTTACAAATTTGGGCTCATTTATATCCTTTAAATTTTTGGAGACAGTTGATCATGAATGGGAGGAAAGAGGCTGAAAATGCACCAGAAGAGGGAGTAGGAGGAGGTTCAGATCTTTCATGGGTTTTAAGATGTGTACTCCACTGCACTTCATGCTTGAAATTCAGATGCATCATCATACAGGTGGTGCTCAGGTTCAGAACATTTATACCTCGCTTCAGTGTCTGATGGCACAGAGTGCAAACCACTTGCTGCTTGTTGGCTGCACATTCCCTGAAGTAATTCGATGCCAGGGAGCTGTTCTTAGCTGTCTATGGTGTTCTTATAGCAGCTGCGTGGTGGGCAGTATTAGCTGATGTACTGGCTAGGGGCTGCCTGCTGTGATTTTGCTTCTTTCTCCCTCTTTTGCTGTGCTGATTTGGCAGTGTGGCCACATTCTCTTCCTCCAAACTACACATGTGTAGCACCGGCATCCCTGCACACTTTTCCCCATCTCCAGCAGGGACGCTGACTCACTCATTGCCGCAGTACCTGTCACACACTTCTTATTTCTCCTGCTCTGGCTCGTGCCCTGGGTTTGCTCATGGCAACCAGATCCGCAGGCACTGTGTCATCCTAAAGTGTCCTAAAGTGTCCTTAGCCAATGGCTGAGAGACACTCATTATTTACGGCTCCTCCACCTGAACAGTGGTGCCTGAGCAATGTGTAAAATTGCATGCTAGCTTGTTGTCAGATCGCCAGTACGTGCCAGTCATTCTACCTGTCCATTACCTGTCTGCCCATACTTACCTTGTCTCTCTGTATTTCAACCAGACCAGCCCTCTCCTGCCAGTGCTTATCTGTATAACAGCCGTACCAGCTTACATTTACCAGTGCCTATCTGTATATCAGCCGTACCAGCCGGAACCTGCCGATGCCTATCTATGCACCATCAGTACAAGTAAGCATCTGTGGTTCCTGTGTTCCTGCCTTGCCTGTATTAGCTGTACTCTCCTACCAGGCCGTTACAGCTACCTATCCCTTGGGGGTCAGCTGCTCTGTGTCCAAAGTTTGTCCTGGAGTAGCACCTGGTGTCCATCGGGAGCCAAACCTAACCCCACCTTCAGGGGCTCTAGTGAAGAGTCAGGTGCTCACCTAGTCACGCCGCTCCAGGATCTCTTCGGACCACAGTACAATGGATTCACAATTCCCGTTACAGCACTTCACTAGGATGGCCTCCGCTCCATGTGGGGTTTAGGACTTCCTCATCTCCCACATCTTCTTCCACCGACTCCTCAACCTTGCCCTCCTTGCCAGTCTGCACACTGCATAAAGATGCTGCATTTGGCAACTGAGTTTCGTCATCATCTGACGTGCTGCGGTGGTCCACTGGCTGTGTACACTAGCCCTCACACGTACTTATCATCCAACCTAACAAGTGGTTGGACATCAGTATACTCATTCTCTTCCACTTCTGGCACAGGTGAAGGTGGATCGTCAATGAAACCCCAGCTAGGAGAGTCATCAAAAAGCAGAAGAGACTGCTGCCTGACTTGGGGCTTATACTGCTTGGCTGATTTGCAAGGGGGTGAAGTGGAAGCCGAATGATCATGGTCCTCAGGTGCCAACTGTGCACTTTCTGCAGTGGACCGAGTGGAACATAATGTGAGAGAGCTGGAGGCACTCTCAGCCACCCAATTTAACACTTTTTCAACATCTTGTGGCCTCAACATTCATGCAGCGGTATTTAGGCCTACGAAATGATGCATTAAGTCTGCGTGCATCAGTGAAAGGTGTTGGAATTGTGCATGTAGCAGGTATAGAATGACCACGTCCTCTCCCTACATCAGCTACACCACCAAAATTAGCAGCTACACCAGCACCCCCACAACCGTTGTCAACATCCCTTATTTGATGCTCTCTTCATTTTTAGAAATTGCTTTTGTAAACACTACTCACAAAGAGATGGCGGAACAGTAATTTATTTATTTGCAACAGTACTAGAAAAAACACAGCGGTTCTGAAAATTTAGGTCTTTGGCTTAAAAATGGCAAGTACTTAAATAGTTGATGCCAATTATTTATTTCCCATAAAAACCTCACACCAACCCTGAAAAATTAGTTTTGAGGCTTAGAAATGGCAGTGACATGGCTGATGCAGTAGATTGATTTGCAAAATTACTAGAAAACACACACCAGGCCTGAAAAAAGTATTTTTGGGGTCAAGAAATGGCAACAACCCAGGTGATACAATACATTGATTTGCAAAACAACTAGAAAACACAACAGGCCTGAAAACATATTTTTGTTGCCTAGAAATGGCAACAAGAAGGCTGATGCAATATCTTGATTTGCAAAAGTACTAGAAAACACACACCAGGCTTACAAATTATTTTTGGGGCCTACAAATGGCAACGAGAAGGCTGATGCGATGTATTTATTTGCAAAACTATCAGAAAACACGCACCATCCCTGAAAAATAATTTTTGGGGCCTAGAAATAGCAACAACGTGACTGATGTGATATGTTGATTTCCAAAAGTACTAGAAAACACACACCAGGCCTGAAAAATTATTTTTGGGGCCTACTAAAAGCAATGAGACAACTGATGACAATTAATTATTTCTCAGACTAATAGAAAATACACAGCAGCTGCAAGGACAGTACTCCTACAGGCGGGAGTGGGGGTGGAGATGCACTGTAGACACAGCGGCTTCAAGGACAGTACTCCCACAAGCTGGGCGACTGTGGAGTACATACAGCGGCTTCAAGGACAGTACTCCGACAGGCGGGATGTGCAGAATACACACAGTGCCTTTTACTACAGTACTCTCACAGAAGGGTTTGCAGAATACACACAGTGGTTTTTACCACAGTACTCTCACAGACAGGTTTTGCGGAGTACACACAGTTGCTTTTACCACATAAATAGCATATATATGGGTTGCGGAGTACACAGAGTGTTGTGTTTGCAAAGTGCGCAGTCAGCATCTATCCCTCTCACCGGAAGTGACCACAGTTCAGTTTAAAAGCTTGCTGATTGGCTGTGCTGCAGCCTTTCAACGAGCTTTATTAGACTCGTGAACCTGAACAGGAAACCAGAAAAACACAAAATAATCGTGTTTGGTACCAAACACTAGGTGTCTTGTACGAACCCTGAACTTTGTGGTTTAGGTTCGCTCATCCTTATTTATGAGTGTACAAGTACCACAACTACACTTTCATAATTTTTTTATGAGGCACGCCAGTTGATGCCTTCAAATGTGTATGAATGACCCTCCTTCGATTTTGTTTCTGGCTTTGCACTGTGTGCAGAGCCTATATGAGTTTAGAAGTACCACAACTACACTTTCTTATGGTTTTTATGAGGCCCTCCAGTTGGTGCATTCAAGAGTTTATGGATGATCCTACTTAGAATTTTTTTCTGGCTTTGCACTGTGTGCAGAGCTTTTATGAGTATAGAAGTACCACAACTACACTTTCTTAATATTTGAATGAGGCACTCCAATTTGTGCCTTCAAAGGTGTATGGATGGCCCTGCTTGCAATTTTTTTGCAGGCATTGCACTTAGTGCATAGCCTTTATGAGTCTAGGAGTATCACTACATGACAATTTAAATAGACTTAGTATGAAGCCCTTCTTTATGTCTAATACAGGGTGTATCTGAGTCCCTTTTCTATATAATTTTGGCAGTACTCACTTCCTTCTTAAATTACACTGAAATTTTCCATTTCTTTTACAAAAATATTTATTTTAATTTATTTAAACTATTTTTTTAATACTTTTAAAATTTTCCCTGTTTCTTAACATTTTTTTTCCTGTAAAGTCTAATTTTTCTTCGATTTTGAATATTTTATTGTCGTTCCTTAAAGTGGAGTAAAAGTGTGACACCATTGTTCTCAGCAGCGATCATGAAGTAAAACATGCTTCCAGGGGTCTTCCCCATGCTGTTCTCCTTCCATTCAGAACTTTTTCCATCCACTTCAACATTTTCACTGCCATCCAGACCTTCTTGTAGAGCCCGCCGTAAAAATATCCAAATGAGAAAAAAATGTAAAGTTCTTTAAACTGGATGTACGAATATCCTGTAAAAAATGCTTGGTCAGGAACAGGAGATAAAAGGCCTGATCTGGTACTGGTTATTGGTAAATTACATTTATTGATTCTCTGTAATATCTACTTTGGGGTGTTTCTGAAGTCTAACAATTGTCTTGGCCCACTACAAATTTAGCTCAACCTAACCTAGCCCAATACATACTCTACTAAACCTTGGAGCAGGTGCAGTGTTCAGAGTTGTAAATTACATGACATACATGGACCTCCTCACATTGGATGTCTAACTGCTTATCATGTATGGGGTGTTACGTAGAGTTGAGCGAAACAGGTCGGTCAGATTCAAAAATTGCCGACTTTCGCCAAAGTCGGGTTTCGCCGACTGAAACCCGAAAATAGCGTGCAGTCGGCCATGCGGTCGTCGACCCGAGCGCCAAAGTCGGTTTTCCCATTATGCTTGCAGGCGCCTTTTCTCAGCCAATGAGAAAGGACGCTAACTGTGGGCAACGAGCTGACATGGGCAACGGCCACCACCATCTTAGAGAAGGGCATTGCAGTGATTGGCTTGCTTTGTGTGGAGTCACAGTGGCTGTAAAAGCCCTGACCGCCGACCACCATTTTACTTCTGCCGATCTTAGCGTAGGAAGAGGTTGCTGCCGCTGTTTCTCAGTAGGGAGAGAGTTAAGGCACTGTCACACTTAGCGATCGCACCAGCGATCACGACAACGACACAACCTGGCGAGATCGCTGGTGCGATCGCTATGTGATCACTAGTTAGATTTCAAACACAACTCATCAGCGATCTGTATAACGACCTTTGCGGTCGTTGGGAAAACCTAGTCCCACCTGCGACGCTGGTAATGTCGTTCATAAAAGGTGTCACACTCAGCGATTCAGGCTCACCAGCAGGACACCAACGACCAAAAAACGGCTCAGAACGTTCATAAGCGATCAGCGACATCTCAGCAGGGGCCACATCGCTGCTAAATGTCACACACAGCTAAGTCGCTAACGAGATCCCTACTGCGTCATAAATGGTGACGCACTAGCGATCTCGTTAGCGATCTCGCTTAGTGTGACAGTACCTTTAGGCTGGAGAGAAAAGTGATTCTGTGCTTGTGCTGATAGCAATTGTGCTGTACAGTTAGTGTGCAGTGACAGGGGATGATTTTGTTGTGTGCAGCAGTGCTGGTTATTAGGCTGCCTGCCAGTGACAGGGGTGGATTTCTTTTGTGCAGCAGCAGAGCTGGTTAATAGACTGCCTGCTAGCTGTATTGCTGTGTGTAAGCTGTTGTGCAGACTGCTGTTTACACAGCACTAATACTTTTATTCTTTTTTTCAGCAGTTAGCGAGCGGTCATTTTTTCCCACACCGTATAGAGCTGTACGCTCCTCACACAGTACCGTGTACCGGCTGGTATCACAGACAAATACATGCTGACTATCTGTGTGTGACTCCGGAAATATATACGGAGATTTACAATTTTTTCACTATACTATATACACCTGGTATCTGGTGATACAATGCCCTTTTTCTGCTTTTTATATTCTGGTCTAATCCATACTGAGCCTGTGAGCGTCTGTGTGTTACTCCGGAAATATATACGGAGATTTACAATTACCCCTACACTACCTATAATAGGCTAGCACTCAAATGTAAAGATGCAAAACATCGATACTATAGTGCACATAATAGAATTCAGTGCAAAGATAGATAAACTCCAAAAGATTGAAATGCACACAAAGAATTCATAAAAAGATACAAATTACTTTATTTCAACAATATTTAAAATGCATAAATAGGTACAAAGAGACTGACAGTGGTGACCCAAAAGGGGTGGAACCACCGAATAAACCAGGCATATATATCTAAGCAGTCACAGACACATCATGAGCATGTATATAGTGCCACATGCTATGCATAGAGAACACTCACTAGTATTGATAATTGTTGTGAATAGGCTGGAAATGAGTTCTGAGCAGAAGCTCCCTCTGGTGGTTACAAACGGTACTGGACTGTCCAGTGAAGATTGTGAGGATTGGGAATCAGGTGTTACTGACTGGTCTTATATAAGGGAGTCGCCTTCCCATCAGGGTTGCCGGTGATCAATTGTTCTGGTCTCAATCCTTGATTCCTGTTTCCTTTGTAGCCTGCTGTGTCGTGTCTGAATCTACTGCTAACAGATAAGACATTTTCTTCTTTTTGTTTTTGTGCTTGATTTTTGCATTTTGTCCTGCACTTCTGTGGGGGCCTTTAGGGTCCCCTCTGGGGGCTTTTGCCCTCTCAGTTCAGTTCAGCCACTGATGTTTGTACATTTGCTTTTTCCAGTTTTTTCAGTGGCTGCTGTTTTGTTTTTGGTTACACCAGAGAACTAATTTAGGTGGTAGAGGTCGTGTGATCTCAGGTGTTTTTGAAATTAGTAGAGTTGGTGCTTTTCAGGGTTTTTTGAGATTGCAGTAAGTGCCCTTCCTATCCTTTTCTATTTAGTAAGTTTGGGCCCCAACGTTTGCTCATACTATTTTCTGTCTGTGTCAGTATTTCTTCTTGTCTAACCGCCATTACATGTTTGGGGGCTTTCTATGTTCTTTGGGGATCTGCTCCGGGCAGATAGCTTTCCTCTTTCTATCTTTAGGTGTAGTTAGTTTCTCAGGCTGTGACGAGGCGTCTAGGACCAACGTAGGAACGCTCCACGGCTGCCTCTAGTTGTGGTGGTTAGTCAGGGCACTGCAATCTCATAGTTTCCAACTGCTCTGGTGTATTTCCTTTTTTGCCTGCTCTCCTCAGCTACCAAATCATAACAGATAATCCTGACTACAATGAGCCACTTAGGAAATAAGGTTACAGAGATGAAACATCATAAGGAAGGCTGTATGCACATCCAATATAGCAAGAATAAGCATGTATTACATAATCAATACTACCGACCTGGAACTCAGTGGTGCCACCCTGCCCAACGCGTGTTTCGGCGCCGTGCCTTCTTCCGGGGGAGTGGCATCAAACATACACTCACAGTATATATGTGCAAGATGACCAATGTGCGAGGCCGACACAAAGAAATGTCCCTCTGCATGTGATTGACGCATGGAGCGCAGGACCAGCCCAGATGTCGACGTCACCCAGAGCGTCATCGGCCAAGCCCCCACACGCCAGAGCGGGCCGCCCATGTATCACATGAGCGGACCGACAAGCGAGGGAGGGCGGGGCCGAGTAGAGACGCCGTGAGCGGCGCCCAGCAACGGGGACCCAGCGTCCATGCGCACTAGCAGGAGACCAAGCGGCCACAGTGCACGGTGCAGTATTTAAACATATTGTGCAAATATATCAATCTTTAAAAAGAATGGATAGATACAATAGTAGTGGTTAATAGAAACAGTGTGACAGCAAAACCCATGTTACATACATATATGACACATAAAAAAAGTGTATAAAATTAAGATATACAAACATAAAAGAATATGTGTATTATCTCATGAAGACAGAGTGAACAATAAACATATAACTAACATAATTATATATGAACGTACAACACAATACCATAACATGGACAACATATATTCAATTATAAAGATAGTGCGTGAACACTAAAAGAACCAAAAAAGAGAAAGAAAAAAATTAAATATATAAATACAAAAATATTTATTTATTGAGCTTCCATCCTTGGCATTAAGAAGTATATAGAATTTGCGAGTGGTAGCGCATCCATGGTCCAAAGCACAGGTGTGGTGCAAACAACCGAATGTGTATCCACATAAATGACGAAAATGACAATCTAAAAAAATTAAAAACAAATGTCAATAAACAGTCACAAAACAAAAGATGCCATAAAAAATGCAAGGTCAAGCGATCAGAGGAAAGGTGCAAAACTGAGGGATTCATTTAACCCATCCGGGTGGAGAGAGCGGAGCTTCCAGATCCAGAAGGCCTCCCTCTGTGCCAGTAATTTACTAATTTTACCACCTCGAAGATTAGAAACAATACGATCAATTCCCCTAAATTTGAGGCCATTCGCATCACAGCCATGATGCAGCTTAAAATGCCTGGGGATGGTCTTTAGTAGATCAAGATTATCTTCATTGATGGCTGCCTGGATGTCACGGATATGTTCACGTACCCTGATTTTGAATGCCCTCGTGGTTAGACCCACGTATATTTTATTGCATGGGCAAGATGCATGATAGACTACAAATGTTGTTGAACACGTAATAGTCTGAGTGATGGTAAATAATTTGCCATTTGAGGAGAAAAAATCCTCAGTCTGCATGACATTCGGACATGCCACACATCCGCCACATGGTTTGCAGCCCCATGCAGGGCCTTTTAACGTCACATTAGTTGGAAACATGGTCGGCTGTGATCGTGGTGCAAAGTAACTTCTCACCAAATGATCTTTCAGGTTACGTGATCTCCTTGCAGTCATGCTAGGTTTAGACGGTAAGTATTGTTACAATACTGGGTCAGTAAGTAAGATTGGCCAGTATTTGGACAAAATCTGTCTCATATTCTCCCATTGTGAATTATATTGGGTAACTAGTCTAACCTGTGTATTGTCCTTTCTTTTTGGGGAGGAGTATAAGAGATCATGTCTTCTTGCATTCCTGGCTCTATTATAAGCCTCCTACTATATCCTCTATCCAAAAACTGTTCAATCAACTCCTTAGCCTGTACCTCAAAATCCTCAACTGAAGAACAAATCCTTTTGATGCGTAAAAATTGGCCAGTGGGTACTGAATTAATCACATGGGGTGGGTGGGAAGACGAGGCGTGCAACACAGAGTTCACTGAGGTCTCCTTGCGAAACACATCGGACACAAGAGTACCATCAGGACCCCTCCTCACGGTGACATCCAGAAAATCAATTTCATGTAAATCAAATTTAAAAGTCAAATGAATATTAAATGGATTCAAGTTTAACTCATGAAAAAAAGACTCTAAATCGGATGGAGTGCCACGCCAGATCAGAAAAATGTCGTCAATGTAGCGGGTCCATAGTACGACCCACTCCATTGACGTCACTCTGTCCGCTGAAAAAAGGTCCCTCTCCCACAGCCCCAGGAACAAGTTAGCATACGAAGGCGCACATGCCGCACCCATCACGGTGCCCTGGAGCTGCAGGTAGAAGGACCCATTAAACAAAAAGAAATTGTGAGTTAACAAAAAACCAAGTAATTCAAGTAAAAAATCAATGTCACCGGAGGAGAAAGCTAGTCATGGACAAAAATTGTGACACTGCCCTCAAGCCATCCTGGTGGCGAATGTTCGTGTATAGTGACTCAACTTCACATGTGACCAAAATCATGTCGTCATCAATGTGAATTGAGTCAATTTTCTTCAGAAAGTCAGATGTATCTTTCAAGAAAGATGGAATTGTCTCCACCAGGGGCTTGAGAAACGTGTCCACATATTTACCGATGTTCTCCGTAAGTCCACCCATCCCAGATATTATTGGCCTACCTGGAGGGTTGGTTGCATTCTTGTGCACCTTCGGTAAAAGATATAATGTTGGAATGCACGGTTCTTTGATCAGTAGAACATCTCTGACACGTATCGGTATAATCTCGGCATCCACTGCCCTCTGCAGGATCTTAGATAGTTCAGCCTTATAGGAAATCAAGGGATTAAATGTTAGCTTCTTATAGCACACAGGATCCCTGAGCATACGTAAATCCTCAGTCAGATACATTTTGGATGGCCAAATTACAATATTCCCACCCTTGTCGGCTGGTTTAATCGTAATGTCCTTAAGTTGTTTCAATCTCTTTAAACCCCTGTTTTCAGACATGGTCAAATTATCCCCACATACACGAGTGGGTAGTTGATCGAATTCGGAGGATACAAGTTTGACAAATATTTCAACATTCGAACACAGCGACAAGGGTGGGAATTTATTAGACTTGGGGCGTAGGGATGGTGGTAACCTACCCAATGTAAAATCATCATGTTCTCTGGCCAATTCTTCCAACTCAAACAAGGCCGCCTGTTCTGCAGGTAAAGGAAAAGTTCTTTGTATCTCCTCATTATGATGCCACTTTTTAAAAATGAGAGACCTTGCGAACACGTGTAGATCTTTAAGGGCCAGAAACGGATCAAAGCGCATGCTAGGAGAAAATGTCAAACCTTTAGATAGCAAAGATACTTCCTCAGGGCTCAAAGTATGTTCAGACAAATTTATTACCTTAGGGGTATCCCTCTTATAAGAATGACCATGCTGGTTAGTAGTATTTCTCCTTTCCCATTTCCTCTTATTATTATTCCCAAATCGCGTCCGCATGGAATGTACTGAGGTATCAGATGTCTCACCAGATGAAGACACCGAGGAGACTGACGGAGACCTTGATGTTCTATTAGAAGTATTTGGACGCCTCCATCTATATACAAAATTCCGTTGAAAGTCCGTACTATCCCTCAATAACTTTTTAGCTTGTGTGGTCTTAATTTGGGACTCCCACTCTGTCAGATTTTTATCTAGAGCATTATTAAATGCTGTAGTCGATTCAGGAGAAGCTATTCGTTTAAATTTGGAAAAAAGATCATCAATTTCAGTTTCCAACGTATTAACAGATTTTTTATTAAGCTCAATGAGTAACTCCATGAATTGGAAGGAGGCTCAAGTACAGATCTCCTCCCATTTGGTGGTAAATGTTTCATCAGATACTGGAAATGAGGGAAACACCTGAATGCGGAGTCCACGTGGAATCAATTTCTTCTTAATATAATTATCCAGAAAGGCTCTATTCCACCACATTTTAGTAGGTTTGTGTAAAGCTCTTTTGATTTGGGTTTGCAAAATACCAATATCCCCCTGATCGCCTGACCCTGCATTATGGGAACCACCGTCAAAAACCTGGGCAACTTGTGTTTGCCAGGTCAAGTCTCTTGCCTTATAATCCATAATAGCCTACAAAAAAGACCTGTGAAAAATACACAGAATGAATATACAGCCTATAATAGGCTAGCACTCAAATGTAAAGATGCAAAACATCGATACTATAGTGCACATAATAGAATTCAGTGCAAAGATAGATAAACTCCAAAAGATTGAAATGCACACAAAGAATTCATAAAAAGATACAAATCACTTTATTTCAACAATATTTAAAATGCGTAAATAGGTACAAAGAGACTGACAGTGGTGACCCAAAAGGTGTGGAACCACCGAATAAACCAGGCATATATATCTAAGCAGTTACAGACACTTCATGAGCATGTATATAGTGCCACATGCTATGCATAGAGAACACTCACTAGTATTGATAATCCTGACTACAATGAGCCACTTAGGAAATAAGGTTACAGAGATGAAACATCATAAGGAAGGTTGTATGCACATCCAATATAGCAAGAATAAGCATGTGTTACATAATCAATACTACCGACCTGGAACTCAGTGGTGTCACCCTCCCCAACGCGCGTTTCGGCGCCGTGCCTTCTTCCGGGGGAGTGGCATCAAACATACACCCACAGTATATATGTGCAAGATGACCAATGTGCGAGGCCGACACAAAGAAATGTCCCTCTGCATGTGATTGGCACATGGAGCGCCGGACCAGCCCAGATGTGATTAATTCAGTACCCACTGGCCAATTTTTACGCATCAAAAGGATTTGTTCTTCAGTTGAGGATTTTGAGGTACAGGCTAAGGAGTTGATTGAACGGTTTTTGGATAGAGGATATAGTAGGAGGTGTATAAAAAAACGCTTATAATAGAGCCAGGAATGCAAGAAGACATGATCTCTTATACTCCTCCCCAAAAAGAAAGGACAATTCACAGGTTAGACTAGTTACCCAATATAATTCACAATGGGAGAATATGAGACAGATTTTGTCCAAATACTGGCCAATCTTACTTACTGACCCAGTTTTGAAACAATACTTACCGTCTAAACCTAGCATGACTGCAAGGAGATCACGTAACCTGAAAGATCATTTGGTGAGAAGTTACTTTGCACCACGATCACAGCCGACCATTTTTCCAACTAATGTGACGTTAAAAGGCCCTGCATGGGGCTGCAAACCAGGTGGCGGATGTGTGGCATGTCCGAATGTCATGCAGACTGAGGATTTTTTCTCCTCAGATGGCAAATTATTTACCATCACTCAGACTATTACGTGTTCAACAACGTTTGTAGTCTATCATGCATCTTGCCCGTGCAATAAAATATACGTGGGTCTAACCACGAGGGCATTCAAAATCAGGGTACGTGAACATATCCGTGACATCCAGGCAGCCATCAATGAAGATAATCTTGATCTACTAAAGACCATCCCCAGGCATTTTAAGCTGCATCATGGCTGTGATGCGAATGGCCTCAAATTTAGGGGAATTGATCGTATTGTTTCTAATCTTCAAGGTGGTAAAATGAGTAAATTACTGGCACAGAGGGAGGCCTTCTGGATCTGGAAGCTCTACTCTCTCCACCCGGATGGTTAAATGAATCCCTCAGTTTTGCACCTTTCCTCTGATCGCTTGACCTTGCATTTTTTATGGCATCTTTTGTTTTGTGACTGTTTATTGACATTTGTTTTTAATTTTTTTAGATTGTCATTTTCGTCATTTATGTGGATACACATTCGGTTGTTTGCACCACATCTGTGCTTTGGACCATGGATGCGCTACCACTCGCAAATTCTATATACTTCTTAATGCCAAGGATAGAAGCTCAATAAATAAATATTTTTGTATTTATATATTTAATTTTTTTCTTTCTCTTTTTTGGTTCTTTTAGTGTTCACGCACTATCTTTATAATTGAATATATGTTGTCCATGTTATGGTATTGTGTTGTACGTTCATATATAATTATGTTAGTTATATGTTTATTGTTCACTCTGTCTTCATTAGATAATACACATATTCTTTTATGTTTGTATATCTTAATTTTATACACGTTTTGTTATATGTGTCATATATGTATGTAACATGGGTTTTGTTGTCACACTGTTTCTATTAACCACTACTATTGTATCTATCCATTCTTTTTAAAGATTGATATATTTGCACAATATGTTTAAATACTGCACCGTGCACTGTGCACTGGTCTCCTGCTAGTGCGCATTGACGCTGGGTCCCCGTTGCTGGGCGCCGCTCACGGCGTCTCTACTCGGCCCCGCCCTCCCTCGCTTGTCGGTCCGCTCATGTGATACATGGGCGGCCCGCTCTGGCGTGTGGGGGCTTGGCCGATGACGCTCTGGGTGACGTCGACATCTGGGCTGGTCCGGCGCTCCATGCGCCAATCACATGCAGAGGGACATTTCTTTGTGTCGGCCTCGCACATTGGTCATCTTGCACATATATACTGTGGGTGTATGTTTGATGCCACTCCCCCGGAAGAAGGCACGGCGCCGAAACGCGCGTTGGGGAGGGTGGCACCACTGAGTTCCAGGTTGGTAGTATTGATTATGTAACACATGCTTATTCTTGCTATATTGGATGTGCATACAGCCTTCCTTATGATGTTTCATCTCTGTAACCTTATTTCCTAAGTGGCTCATTGTAGTCAGGATTATCAATACTAGTGAGTGTTCTCTATGCATAGCATGTGGCACTATATACATGCTCATGATGTGTCTGTGACTGCTTAGATATATATGCCTGGTTTATTCGGTGGTTCCACCCCTTTTGGGTTACCACTGTCAGTCTCTTTGTACCTATTTACGCATTTTAATTATTGTTGAAATAAAGTGATTTGTATCTTTTTATGAATTCTTTGTGTGCATTTCAATCTTTTGGAGTTTAATTACCCTACACTGTATACAGCTGTACGCTTGTGATACAGTACCCTTTTTCAGTTTTTATATTCTGGTCTAATCCATACTGAGCCTGAGAGTGTCTGTGAGTGACTCCAGAAATATATACGGAGATTTACAATTTTTTAACTATACTATATACACTTGGTATCTGGTGATGTTACAGTACCCTTTTTCTGCTTTTTATATTCTGGTTTAATCCATACTGAGCCTGTGAGCATCTGTGTGTTACTCCGGAAATATATACGGAGATTTACAATTACCCCTACACTGAATACATCTGTACGCTTGTGATACAGTACCCTTTTTCAGCTTTTTATATTCTTGTCTAATCCATACTGAGCCTGAGAGCGTCTGTGTGTGACTCCAGAAATATATACTGAGATTTACAATTTTTTAACTATACTATATACACCTGGTATCTGGTGATGTTACAGTACCCTTTTTCTGCTTTTTATATTCTGGTTTAATCCATACTGAGCCTGTGAGCATCTGTGTGTTACTCCGGAAATATATACGGAGATTTACAATTACCCCTACACTGAATACAGCTGTACGCTTGTGATACAGTACCCTTTTTCAGCTTTTTATATTCTTGTTTAATCCATACTGAGCCTGAGAGCGTCTGTGTGTGACTCCAGAAATATATACGGAGATTTACAATTTTTTCACTATACTATATACACCTGGTATCTGGTGATACAGTACCCTTTTTCTGCTTTTTATATTCTGGTTTAATCCATACTGAGCCTGTGAGCGTTTGTGTGTTACTTCGGAAATATATACGGAGATTTACAATTACCCCTACACTGCATACAGCTGTATGCTTGTGATACAGTACCCTTTTTCAATTTTTTATATTCTTGTCTAATCCATACTGAGCCTGAGAGCGTCTGTGTGTGACTCCAGAAATATATACGGAGATTTACAATTTTTTAACTATATTATATACACCTGGTATGTGGTGATACAGTACCCTTTTTCTGCTTTTTATATTCTGGTCTAATCCATACTGAGCCTGTGAGTGTCTGTGTGTTACTCCGGAAATATATACGGAGATTTACAATTACCCCTACACTATATACAGCTGTACACTTGTGATACAGTACCCTTTTTCAGCTTTTTATATTGTTGTCTAATCCATACTGAGCCTGAGAGCGTCTGTGTGTGACTCCAGAAATATATACGGAGAATTACAATTTTTTCACTATACTATGTACACCTGGTTTCTGGTAATACAGTACCCTTTTTCTGCTTTTTATATTCTTGTCTAATCCATACTGAGCCTGTGAGCGTCTGTGTGTTACTCTCGAAATATAGACGGAGATTTAGAATTTTCCCCTTCACCGTATACAGCTGTACTGTACGCTACTGATACAGTACCATATATCTGCTGGTATTTTGGGTACATTTTCCCAAACATGAGGAAGTATGGTGGAAGAGGCCGCAGACGTGGGCGTGGGGGGCCAGCTGGCAGGAGGTGTTGAGCCTGCGTCATAATCTGGCTCCAGAAGACCTGGAAGGCTCCCTTTTCTGGGAGTAGGTAAACCACTTTTAAAACTGGAGCATCAGGAATAGGTTTTGTCTTACATTGCCAAAACAGCCTCCAGCTCTATCGCCTCCTCTTCTGAAGTTTCAAAAAATCGAAAAATGCAAGCACTGAGTCGTCAATGCAGGCTCCTGGTCAGGAACAACACCTTTCCTTGTGTCCTTCACCGCACCAAAAGTGAAGGATGCGGCAGGTCACACTTCAGATTACTCCATGGAGCTCTTTTCACATACCATGCCTGGGTTTTCAAGTCAAATCCTGAATTCCCCAGTCCAACATGAATCTGACATGGAGTGCACTGATGCACAGCCACTGCTAGATGATTCTGCTGGTACATTCACCCAGAGCACTACATTGCCCTCACTGTCAACTGAGCCAGAATCTGACCCTGATGAAACTCAGGTGCCCCTTCCCACATACTATACCTTCTTACACTGTGACACAGAGTAAGGTGCAGATGAAATTGAAAAGGAGGTGATGGATGACCCTGTGTTGACCCGGATTGGCATCCATTGGGGGAAGAGGGTGCCACTGGAAATAGCTCAGAAGAGGAGAAGGATCCGCAGCAGGCATTGACATCGCAGCAGCCGTTATCTGGCAGGCCTGTAGCAGTCCAAAAACGTGTTAAAAAAAAAAAAAGAGTTGCAGGACAGCTTGGCCAGACAGTCAAATTAGCACAGCGTGCAAGACCTGAAAATTTATACCATAGTAGGAAGAGTGCAGTGTGGCACTTTTTTGACCAAAATCCTATTGATGAGGCAAAGGTTATCTGTAAGAAGTGTGGAAGGACCTTTAGTCTAGGTAAAAATCTCCGAAATTTGAATATCAGTTGCATGCTTAGACATTTAATCAACATGCACTTGCAAGCGTGGAAGGATTTCAAAACCTCAGGTAGAACATATGCACCTGCTCTGACTGATTGTAGCCAGCAACGCTACATCGCTTCCCCCACTGTAAGCCCACTGGTTAGCACACCAACAGCAAGAAATGTTGAGGTGTCATCGCAAGGCCATAGCAGTCAGGGAATTACAATGTTTTTGCAATGAAAGACTGAATCTAGGCCATCACCACCTGTCACGCTGTATAGCAGTATATATATATGTGATGACAGTAATCTATATCAAAAGGGCAACATACAATATAACATGCGCATAGATATATGATAACATAGAATTACCTGACAGAAAGTCCAGTGGGTCAATACGGAATCCGTTATACGCTGTCTCCGGCTAGAGGGTGACCGGGGTCTATGCTGACCCTAAACTGGGGTCCTAACTAATCCCTCTACCTGGAGGTACTGTTAAAGGTACAGAGGTCCAGGCCACCAGCGTAAACCCTGTCTCCTATCAATCCCTGCCAACTGTAATCTAGTCCTAAGAAGGGCCCTGATTACCACCAAAGGGAATGAACAGGTAACGGTTAATGAACAGAAAGACATACAAGAAAGACAAGAAATAAAGTAAATAAAGTCTTACATACAACACTCACACACAGTAGGAACACCTAAGGTCTCAGAGATAAACTATAAGCTATAAGAGTAAAAACAACTAAGGAGCTCTTAGCTTAAGTATTCTCAGAACCGATCCAGTCTGCTAGACTACATAAAGGCTTTCACCGGCATCTAACAAGCAGACTGGCAGGTATATGAAGGAATCTAATTAGAACATAATCAAAAGCAGCCGGGCGAGGCTGGACCTAGTCTTAGCAAAGAGCTAGGTAAAATTAACTCCTCATTACCAAACACAAAGAAACAGCAACTCAGCTGTGAGAAGTCAGAGTGTGTAATCGCGACGATCCTTGTGGCGATACACCCATGACAGTACCCCCCCTCTACGAGGGGACTCCGGACCCTCAGGGCCAGGTCTGCCCGGGTGAGTTGTGTGAAAGGTCCGAACCAATCGATCTGCGTTAACATCAGACGCAGGGACCCACGTCCTCTCCACAGGACCATACCCCTCCAATGAACCAAGTACTGAAGGGATCGGCGACTGAGACGTGAGTCAATGATTTTCGACCCATGAAATTCCACGTTATCATTGACCACCACTGAAGGCGGAGGTAGAGGTGACGGTATGACTGGTGCCACATACTTTTTAAGTAATGACTTGTGAAACACATTATGAATTTTAAACGTAGGAGGGAGGTCCAGACGAAATGCCACAGGATTAATTATGGAACTGATCCTGTACGGCCCGATGAATCTGGGACCCAACCTCCAGGAGGAAACTTTAAGTTTTATATTCCTGGTAGACAACCAAACTAGATCGTTCACCTTCAGATCTAGACCAGAAACTCTCCCCCTATCAGCCATCCGTTTGTAACGGTTCCCCGTAACCTTCAGTCTTAACCGATCTGGAACTATCAGTCTCCCTGGAAGTCCCACCGGGGCGTCCCCCTGAGCCCCCAATACCTCCCCCTCAAGCTCAGAGCATACAGCTGACACTACAACTCCCTCCTGAGGAATAGGAACCGGATCATCTGTCTTCCCGGCCCCTGGGAAAGTACGAGATAAGGCATCAGGAAGCAACTTTATTGAGCAGTCATATGCGCGATGAGGAGGTAACTCTTTACACCCCTCCTCTGAGAACATCTCCCCAAAGTCCTCCAGAAAAGGAGACAAAGTCCTAGGCACAACCGCACCGATGACCGTGCTCATGCAGTTATTCCTGCAAAATTCACCCCACTGGCTTATCTTTCCGGATTGCCAATCAATCACTGGGTTATGTTTAGCCAACCAAGGAAGTCCCAACACAATAGGAGTAGGTAGACCCTCCAACACATAACAAGACAATTGCTCTTTATGTCTTGCCCCTACTCGAAGATCTATGTTATGAACAGCTTGTACCAAGCTACCTTGACCGAGAGGTCTAGAATCAATAGAGACTATAGGGACCGGTTTGGCCAATACACTCAGTTGCATACCATGCACCTGGGCAAACCGAGCGTCCACCAGATTAGCCCCGGACCCACTATCAAGAAAAACAGAAATCCTCTCAGTTCTAGTACCAATCACCACCTCCGCAGGCACGAGAAACTGAGAGGGATTTGGGGACGAAATACACACTCCCAGGTTAACTCCTTTGCTCGAAGAGGCCCGGGATGGACACCCCCCAACAAAATGTCCCTCTCTCCCGCAAAAGAAACACCTTCTAGTCTTGCGGTGCACCGCCAATTCCTTCCTACAAAAAGATGTCCCTCCCAACTGCATGGGTTCCTCAGAACAGACCAGGGGAACCTCAGTATAAGGGACTTTAGTAGTAGGTGGAGTCATCACGGGAGGCGGAGTTACCTCGCGTCTTCCCCGAATTCGTCTATCCATGCGAATAGCGAGGGCCATAGCAGCCTCCAGTGATGGAGGAGAATCATACTGAGCCAACACATCTTTTAATTTGTCAGACAACCCTTGACAAAACTGGCTCCTAAGAGCTGGGTCATTCCACTGAGTATCAGTTGCCCATCTACGGAACTCAGAAGAATATTCCTCCGCTGGACGATTTCCTTGCCGTATTTTACGTAACTTTGTTTCAGCAAGGGAAACTCGATCCGGATCATCATATACCAGACCCAGGGCAGTAAAAAATCGATCCACTGACTGGAGATCTGGGGAGCCTGGAGGAATAGAGAACGCCCAAGATTGAGGGTCTCCTTGTAAGAGCGAGATAACAATTCCCACCCTCTGCTCTTCACTCCCAGATGACCGAGGCCGCAGCCGAAAGTACAATTTACATGCCTCCCGGAAAGTAAAAAATTTGTCCCGCCCACCAGTGAACCTGTCCGGGAGAGCAACCTTAGGTTCAGATCTGGTTTGCTCCGGGGGGAACAAAACCTTGGACTTAATGTCTGCAAACTCCATGGACAACCCCTGCAACTGCCGGGCCAGCTGGGCTACTGGATCCATGACAGCTGGAGAGAATCTTTAGTATGGCCGGTGAAAATGTCACGCTGTATAGCAGATATATATATATGTGATGACAGTAATCTATATCAAAAGGGCAACATACAATATAACATGCGCATAGATATATGATAACATAGAATTACCTGACAGAAAGTCCAGTGGGTCAATACGGAATCCGTTATACGCTGTCTCCGGCTAGAGGGTGACCGGGGTCTATGCTGACCCTAAACTGGGGTCCTAACTAATCCCTCTACCTGGAGGTACTGTTAAAGGTACAGAGGTCCAGGCCACCAGCGTAAACCCTGTCTCCTATCAATCCCTGCCAACTGTAATCTAGTCCTAAGAAGGGCCCTGATTACCACCAAAGGGAATGAACAGGTAACGGTTAATGAACAGAAAGACATACAAGAAAGACAAGAAATAAAGTAAATAAAGTCTTACATACAACACTCACACACAGTAGGAACACCTAAGGTCTCAGAGATAAACTATAAGCTATAAGAGTAAAAACAACTAAGGAGCTCTTAGCTTAAGTATTCTCAGAACCGATCCAGTCTGCTAGACTACATAAAGGCTTTCACCGGCATCTAACAAGCAGACTGGCAGGTATATGAAGGAATCTAATTAGAACATAATCAAAAGCAGCCGGGCGAGGCTGGACCTAGTCTTAGCAAAGAGCTAGGTAAAATTAACTCCCTCATTACCAAACACAAAGAAACAGCAACTCAGCTGTGAGAAGTCAGAGTGTGTAATCGGACGATCCTTGTGGCGATACACCCATGACACCACCATAACCACCATCACCATCACCAACCCCCTCTCAGTCCGTCATGTCAACCGCTAGTTCACCCATATGCAGCTCTCAAGTCCAGCTCACACTAGCAGACACTCTGAGTAGGACAAGAATGTACTCATCCTCTCATCCGCGCACACTGGCTTTGATCTCCTACCTTGCCAAACTGATCTCATTAAAGATGATGCCCTTGTGTTTGGTTGAAAGCGCAGCGTTCCGAGAGCTCATGGCCTATGCTGTCCCACGCTATGACCTACCCAGTCGGCACTTCCTTTCTAGAAAAGCCATCCCTGCCCTCCACCTGCATGTGAAAGACCGCATTGTCAATGCACTCAAACAATCAGTGAGTGGAAAGGTGCACCTCACAACAGATGCATGGCCAGTAGGCATGGCCAGGGCCGTTACGTGTCAATCACTGCGCACTGGGTTAATGTGGTGGATGCAGGGTCCACAGGGGACAGCGGCAGTGGGACAGTGCTGTCTAGCCCACGGTATAGGAAACAGTTGGCTGTAGGCGTTCGACCCTTCTCCTACTCCTCCTCCAGAAGCGAAAGCTCGTCGACAGAGCGCAGTCGCATGAGCACTCCATCCGCAGCTGCCAGTGTTGCACACGAGGTGTCCCTCTATCGAACAGCTAGTGGTAAGCATCAGCAGACTGTTTTAAAGATGATGTCTCTGGGCGACAACAGACACACCGCAGAGGTACTGTCCGACTACTTGCAGCGAGAAACTGAGTCATGGCTGGGCAGTCTCCATCGTGCGGCAGGCAATTTTGTCAGTGATAACGGTCGTAATTTTGTGGCGGCCATAGCCCTGGCAAAACTCAAACACATTCCTTGCCTGGCTCACACCTTGAACCTGGTGGTGTAGTGCTTCCTAAATAATTATCCGGAGTTAACAGCCCTGCTCCATAATGTGCGAAGACTGTGCTCACACATCCGTCGCTCGCCCATAGACTCCTGTCGTATGCAGAGGTTACAGCGATCGCACCACCTCCCCAAGCACCTCCTAATCATAGACGTTGCAACAAGGTGGAACTCCACCATGAACATGGTTGAGAGGCTGTGCGAACAGAGGCAGGCTGTAATGCATTTGTGGGAGGTTACATGGGCAGGCAGTTTGAGGGTAGAAATGGAGTTGTCGGGTGTGCAGTGGTCAAAGCTCAAAGACCTCTGTAAAGTCCTTCAGTGTTTTGGGGAATGCACATGGCTGGTAAGCGCAGACGACGCCATCATAAGCATGAGCATCCCACTTATGCATCTGCTCATGCAAACTTTGACGCACATTAAGGATCAGGCATCTGCAGCGGAGGAGGAGGAGGGAAGCCTTGATGACAGTCAGCCATTGTCTGCTCAGGGAACTGTCCTGGACGAGGTGGAGGAAGAAGAGGAAGAGGGAGGAGGATGAGGGGTATGATTATTTTGGGAAGGAGGATGCTTCTCAGGGGGCAAGAGAAAATGTTGGCTTGCCAAGGTCAGGTACAGGGTTTGTGCGTGACTAGAGGGATGTGGATTTGGCAGAAAGTGCTCCTCCACCCACCACTGTCAGTACATCATTGACACCTGGAACATTGGCCCACATGTGTGATTATGTCTTGCGGATACTAAAAAGGGACCCCCGCATTGCCAAAATTATGAATGACGACTACTGGTTGGCCAGCCTCCTTGATCCACGCTATAAAGGCAAATTACAGAACATCATGCCACAAGAGAACCTAGAGCTAATATTGGCGAACAAACAAGCAACTCTGGCAAACCGTTTGTTAGAGGCATTCCAGCACACAGCAGCAGTGCAGGTTCTACCACGAGCCGTACTGGGCCAAATGTAAGAGGTGTTTGTGGTGCACACAGCCGAAGTGGTGTTGGAGACAGGGGTTTCATGACTATGTTGTGGACTGATTTCTCGAGTAACGCTCACACGACTGGTAATACTGAATCGATTGCAACAGACAGGAGACAGACAGTCAACTATGGTTAAAATTTACCTTCCTCCCCTATCGATGTTCTCCCTCACAGTTCATTCCTCTTTGACTACTGGGCCTATAAACTGGACCCCTGGCCTGAATTGGCCCAATATGCTTTACAGGAGCTCACTTGCCCTGCTGGTAGTGTGCTATCAAAAAGGGTCTTCAGTGCCGCTGGATCAATCCTGACAGAAAGAAGGACCCGGCTGTCGACCCAAAATGTTGGTGATCTCACCTTCATAAAAATGAACCATGCCTGGGTTTCAAACAATTTTGTACCACCTTCCCCTGATGACACATAGGTTCCCAGAAAAACAGCTCGCTTTGTCCTCCTCTTCCTCCGACTTCTCCAATTCCTCCATTTGCAGCTGCTGAATGTCCAGCCTACACCTCAACATATGCCAGTTTTTCCACCCCCTCACTGGGCTGTACCCCCCCATGGCTGGCGTCAGCATCTGGCATTCCCGGGCAAGTACCGGTTCCCTGAGCAGGTGGGGGGCCACTCGTGGGTGACGAGTAAGCAAAAGTGTCTCTGATGGTGGGGGGACCCACTCCCTCGTCAGACACACCGGCGTTCTATGAGGGGCTCTGTGCCAGTGCCGTCGCCCACGAGTGGGCCCCCCTGCTTGTTTAGGGCCCCAGCACTTGCAATACTTACCTCTCCCTGCTCCACCGCTGTGACGTCTTCCACGTTTCCTGACAGTGACATTCACGTCAGAGAGCGCGATGACATCACGTCTGTACGCCCTCTGCCTGAACAGTCCAAGTGTAGAGAGCTAGAAGATGGCGACGCTGAGGAGTCCAGAGTAGAGCAGTGCCCAGCGAGGAGAGGTATTTCATTTTTTTTAATGTTTGGAGCAATATATGGGGCGCATTATACACTGGAGAATTATATATGTGGCCCATCATACACTTGAGCATTATAGAAAGGGCCCATTATACACTGGAGCATTATAAATGGGGCCCATTATATATGGAGCATTATATTGGCCCATCAAATACTGGAGCATTCTAAATGGGGCACATCAGACACTAGAGCAGCATATACGGGGCCCATTATACACTGGAGCAGCATATACGGGCCCATTATACACTGGAGCATTATAAATGTGTCCCATTATATATGGAGCATTATATATGTTAGAACTCTCCTGTTAGTTTTTTTTATCTTGCTGGTCACATGACCTTTGTGGCCTATTTAATCCGGCTCCACCCTTCTAGCTTTGCTGGACTTCATTGTAACTTGTACTCTTAAGCTAGCCAGGTGCTTTGTTACCTAACTCAGACAGTTTTTGCTTGGTCTTTTGACCTCTATGTTCTATGTTCTTTGTTTTGCCTTTTGCTGCTACAACTTCTGTTAGGAGGTGTCCATCTTTTCTCCCAGTCCCTAGTCCTTGAAGGGATCCCTCCCTCGCATCTATAGGTCTTCGTACAGACTAGCTGAGGACTTTAGCGGGTCTGATCGCAGGATCAGGTTCCCCATTACATCGTAGGGATTGAGCTTAGTTTTATTGTAGGGACAGATCTCCCATTTTTTCTTAGTGCTTGTAGCAGAACATAACAGTAAGTCCAGCCAAGCCAGAAGGGTGGAGCCGGATTAAATAGGCCACAAAGGTCATGTGACCATTCAAGATAAAAAAAAACCTAACAGGAGAGTTCTAACAGTATTAGTTTTTTGGGTTTCGCCAATTATTATAGAAAATTCATTAAAATTTTTTCTATTATTGTCAAACCACTGACCAATCTCACCAGGAAAGGTGCTAATGCGGTTCAGTGGACTACTGAGGCCATTGAAGCTTTTGTGTTTTTAAAGTAGAGGTTCAGCTCTGCTCCCATCCTTATGCAGCCTGATGTGACTAAACCGTTTTTGGTTGAGGTTGATGCTTCTTCTGTGGGGGTCGGCGCGATGTTGTCTCAGGAAAACACGGATGGAGTGCATCCTTGTGTTTTTTTTCAAAAAAATTTTCTGAGACTGAACTGAATTATGATATTGGTAATTGGGAATTATTGACCATTAAACTCGCATTTGAACACTGGCGTCATCTCTTGGAAGGTACTGAATTTCCCGTTCAGGATTTCACGGAAAATAAAAATCTGATCTATCTGGATGCTGCCAAACGCTTGAATGCCCGTCAGGCTAGGTGGGCACTGTTTTTCTCGCGGTTTAATTTTTCTGTCACTTACATCCCGGGTACTAAGAATGTGAAAGCTGATGCTTTGTCTCGCAGGTTTTCTCCCATGATTGGCACTGAGGAGGAGGAGAACATTTTACAAGAAGGGTGTTGTGAATAGGCTGGAAATGAGTTCTGAGCAGAAGCTCCCTCTGGTTACAAACGGTACTGGACTGTCCAGTGAAGATTGTGAGGATTGGGAATCAGGTGTTACTGACTGGTCTTATATAAGGGAGTCGCCTTCCCATCAGGGTTGCCGGTGATCAATTGTTCTGGTCTCAATCCTTGATTCCTGTTTCCTTTGTAGCCTGCTGTGTCGTGTCTGAATCTACTGCTAACAGATAAGACATTTTCTTCTTTTTGTTTTTGTGCTTGATTTTTGCATTTTGTCCTGCACTTCTGTGGGGGCCTTCAGGGTCCCCTCTGGGGGCTTTTGCCCTCTCGGTTCAGTTCAGCCACTGATGTTTGTACATTTGCTTTTTCCAGTTTTTTCAGTGGCTGCTGTTTTGTTTTTGGTTACACCAGAGAACTAATTTAGGTGGTAGAGGTCGTGTGATCTCAGGTATTTTTGAAATTAGTAACGTTGGTGCTTTTCAGGGTTTTTTGGGATTGCAGTAAGTGCCCTTCCTATCCTTTTCTATTTAGTAAGTTTGGGCCCCAACGTTTGCTCATACTATTTTCTGTCTGTGTCAGTATTTCTTCTTGTCTAACCGCCATTACATGTTTGGGGGCTTTCTATGTTCTTTGGGGATCTGCTCCGGGGCAGATAGCTTTCCTCTTTATATCTTTAGGTGTAGTTAGTTTCTCAGGCTGTGACGAGGCATCTAGGACCAACGTAGGAACGCTCCACGGCTGCCTCTAGTTGTGGTGGTTAGTCAGGGTACTGCAATCTCATAGTTTCCAACTGCTCTGGTGTATTTCCTTTTTGCCTGCTCTCCTCAGCTACCAAATCATAACAGTATCACCGGCCAAAACTGAAAATTATATGGTACTCACAGAAGGGAAAATTATTGTGGAAAGAAAAAAAAGTTGTCAGAGTTGTCAGAGATTTTTTTTTTTCTGTTTGTTGCATGTTTTTTTTTTTTTCCCTCTGTATCTCTGGGTGCTGAGGAGGATTTTTTTTCTCTCTCAATGGAGTTTGCACAGTTGTCTGGCCGTGTGTATCAGCTTGCCACTGAAGTTCGGAGTATTGCTACCTATCTTGCTAGGTTGCCTGTTGTGGAACCTAGGATTCCCATGCCAGATTTGTTTTTAGGGGATCGAGCTAAATTTCAGAATTTCAAAAATAACTGTAAATTGTTTTTTGCCTTAAAATCTAAGTCCTCAGGGAACGCAGCGCAGCAGGTTCAAATTGTCATCTCTCTCCTGCGCGGCGACCCTCAGGATTGGGCTTTTTCCCTGACACCTGGGGATCCTGTTTTGAGTGATGTTGATGCGTTTTTTCAGGCTTTGGGGTTATTGTACGATGAGCCTAATGTCACTTATCAAGCTGAAAAAACTTTGTTGGCATTAAGTCAGGGGCTTGAGGACGCTGAATTATACTGTCAGAGATTCCGTAGGTGGGCAGTCCTGACCAAGTGGAATGACGACGCTTTGGCAGCTATTTTTCGGAAGGGACTGTCAGATAATGTAAAGGGTTTATGGTGGGATTCCCTGTTCCCTCTGGTCTCAATGATTCTATGTCATTAGCGATTCAAATTGACAGACTTTTGCGTGAGCGGAAAGGTATGCGTGGAATAATGTTGCCTTGTGAACCTGCTTCTGAATCCATGCAGTGTGATAGAGTGGTTTCTGGGGCACAGTGTCATGAATTTCGAAAGCGCAATGGGTTATGTTTCTACTGTGGTGATGCCTCTCATGCTATTTCAGTCTGCCCTAAGCGTGGAAGACGTTTTGCACGCTCAGTTGTCTTGGGTAGTGTTCAGACTAAGTTTTTATTAACTGTGACCCTGATATGCTCTCTGTCCTCATTTTCTGCTCAGGCTTTTGTTGATTCTGGAGCAGCTATTAACCTGATGGATTTTGATTTTGCTAAACGTTGTGGGTTTCCCTTGATACCCCTACGGAAGTCTATTCCCCTACTGGGGATCGATTCTACCCTTTGGCTGAGAATAAACCTCAGTTCTCTACTCAGGTGATAATGAGGGTAGAACCTGATCATCAGGAGAGTTGCAAATTTTTGGTTCTGTATAATCTGCATGACATTATCGTACTGGGTTTCCCTTGGTTACAGTCTCATAATCCTGTTTTGGATTGGAAATCTGTGTCTGTTACCAGTTGGGGCTGCCAATGTGTTAATACCAACACTCCTGTTTTATCTGCCTCCCCCCAGGCTCAGGATGTTCCTGACTTTTTGATTGATTTTTCTGATGTGTTTAGCGAAAGTAAATCTGCATCCTTACCTCCCCATAGGAGCTATGACTGCGCTATTGAATTAGTGCCTGGTAGTAAATTCCCTAAAGGTCGCCTTTTTAACTTGTCTGTACCTGAACATGACGCTATGCGGTCTTATATCAAGGAGTCATTGGAGAAGGGTCATATCAGACCATCCTCTTCACCCTTAGGTGCCGGTTTTTTCTTTGTGGCCAAAAAGGATGGTTCATTAAGGCCGTGTATTGATTATCGTCTCTTGAACAATATTACTGTGAAATATCAATATCCTTTACCCTTGATCTCTGATCTGTTTTCCAGGGTGAAAAACGCTACTTGGTTTACCAAGCTTGACCTCAGGGGGGCATATAACCTTATTCGCATTAAGCACGGGGATGAATGGAAGACGGCATTTAATACCCCTGAAGGGCATTTTGAGTACCTTGTGATGCCCTTTGGGCTCACTAATGCTCCTTCTGTCTTCCAGTCCTTCATGAATGACATTTTCAGGGATTTTGTGGATAAATTTCTGATTGTTTATTTGGATGATATCTTGATTTTTTCCAATGACTGGGACTCTCATGTAAAACATGTTCGGACTGTGTTCCAGATTTTGAGAGAGAATGCTCTGTATGTGAAGGGATCAAAGTGTCTTTTTGGCGTTCAGAGGATCTCATTTCTGGGATTCATTTTGTCCCCATCTTTTATTGAAATGGACCCGGTCAAGGTTCAGGCCATCTGTGATTGGGTCCAGCCTACTTCATTAAAGGCTCTTCAAAGATTCTTGGGTTTTGCCAATTTTTATCGTAAATTTATTGGTAATTTCTCTGTTATTGTTAAACCATTAACTGATTTGACCAAGAAGGGTTCTGATGTGGTGAATTGGCCTCCTGAGGCAGTCTCTGCATTTCAGGAACTTAAGCAGAGATTCACTTCTGCTCCTGTTCTACGGCAGCCTGATGTTTCTCTACCATTTCAGGTGGAGGTTGATGCCTCTGAAATTGGGGCAGGTGCCGTTTTGTCCCAAAGAGATCCAGAGACCTCTAAAATAACCCTTGTGCCTTTTTCTCTCGAAAATTTTCTCCCACTGAACGTAATTATGACGTGGGTAATCGGGAGTTATTAGCCATGAAGTGGACTTTTGAAGAGTGGAGACATTGGCTGGAGGGAGCCAAACATCAGGTGGTGGTCCTTACGGACCATAAGAATCTAGTTTATCTGGAATCTGCCAAGCGACTTAATCCTAGACAGGCCAGGTGGGCCTTGTTTTTCACACGTTTTAATTTTGTGGTTTCATTTCTTCCTGGCACTAAAATGTTAAGGCGGATGCCCTCTCGAGGAGTTTCCTGGCGGACTCTCCTGAGTTATCTGATCCTTCTGTTATTTTGAAAGAGGGTGTAGTTCTTTCCGCCATCTTGCCCAATTTGAGACTGGCTCTGGAGGGGTGTCAGGAGGATAAGCCCGAGCGCTGCCCTGTTGGGAAATTGTTTGTCCCGGACCAGTGGAAAAAGAGTGTAATGTCTGAGATTCATTGTTCCACGTTGGCCGGTCATCCCGGAATTTTTGGTACCAGAGACTTGGTTAGTCGGTCCTTTTGGTGGTCTACCTTGTCTCGTGATGTCAGGGAGTTTGTGCAGTGCTGCGGGACTTGCTCTCGCTCCAAGCCTTGCTCTCGTTCTAGTGGTTTGTTGATGCCATTACCTGTGCCCAAGAGACCATGGACCCATATCTCTATGGATTTCATTTCCGACCTCCCTGTCTCTCAGAGAATGACCGTCATCTGGGTGATTTGCGATAGGTTTTCCAAGATGTTACATCTTGTGCCATTACCTAAGTTGCCTTCCTCCTCTGAATTGGTGCCTTTGTTCCTTCAGCACGTGGTTCGTTTGCACGGCATTCCTGAGAACATTGTGTCTGACAGAGGAGTCCAGTTTGTTTCCAGATTTTGGAGGACCTTTTGTTCTAAAATTGGTGTTCAATTGTCTTTCTCCTCGGCGTTTCATCCTCAGACCAATGGTCAAACTGAGAGAACAAACCAGACATTGGAGACTTATCTAAGATGCTTTGTGTCTGCTGATCAGGATGACTGGGTCTCTTTTTTGCCTTTGGCTGAGTTTGCTCTTAATAATAGGGCTAGCTCTGCCACTTTGATGTCTCCATTTTTCTGTAATTCTGGGTTTCATCCTCGATTTTCTTCAGGCCAGACGGAGGCTTCTGTCTGTCCAGGTGTTGACTCTGTTGTGGAGCGTATACAACAGATTTGGGACCAGGTAGTGGAGAGGTTGTCCCTCTCTCAGGAGAGGGCCCAGCGGTTTGCTAACCGGCATAGGACTGATGGTCCTCGGTTTAAAGTGGGGGACTTGGTCTGGTTGTCCTCAAGAAATATTCCTATGAGAGTGGCATCTCCTAAATTTAAGCCTAGGTTCAGTGGACCTTATTAGATCATGGAGATTCTTAATCCTGTTTCTTTTCGTTTGCTTCTTCCAGGGACATTTAAGATCCATAACGTGTTCCACAAGTCCTTGTTGAAGAGGTTTGTTGAGCCAGTGGTTCCTACTACTGTGCCTCCTGACCCTGTTTTGGTTGAGGGCAATCTGGAGTATGTGGTTGAGAAAATATTGAATTCTCGTTTTTCTAGACGGAAACTCCAGTATTTGGTTAAATGGAGAGGTTATGGTCAGGAAGACAATTCTTGGGTGTTTGCTTCGGACATCCATGCTAGGAGACTCATCCGTGCGTATCATAGAACTCATCCTGACCGACCTGGTTGCTCAAATGAGGGTTCGGTGACCCCTCCTCAAGGGGGGGTACTGTTGTGAATAGGCTGGAAATGAGTTCTGAGCAGAAGCTCCCTCTGGTGGTTACAAACGGTACTGGAATGTCCAGTGAAGATTGTGAGGATTGGGAATCAGGTGTTACTGACTGGTCTTATATAAGGGAGTCGCCTTCCCATCAGGGTTGCCGGTGATCAATTGTTCTGGTCTCAATCCTTGATTCCTGTTTCCTTGGTAGCCTGCTGTGTCGTGTCTGAATCTCCTGCTAACAGATAAGACATTTTCTTCTTTTTGTTTTTGTGTTTGATTTTTGCATTTTGTCCTGCACTTCTGTGGGGGCCTTCAGGGTCCCCTCTGGGGGCTTTTGCCCTCTCGGTTCAGTTCAGCCACTGATGTTTGTACATTTGCCTTTTCCAGTTTTTTCAGTGGCTGCTGTTTTGTTTTTGGTTACACCAGAGAACTAATTTAGGTGGTAGAGGTCGTGTGATCTCAGGTGTTTTTGAAATTAGTAACGTTAGTGCTTTTCAGGGTTTTTTGGGATTGCAGTAAGTGCCCTTCCTATCCTTTTCTATTTAGTAAGTTTGGGCCCCAACGTTTGCTCATACTATTTTCTGTCTGTGTCAGTATTTCTTCTTGTCTAATTGCCATTACATGTTTGGGGGCTTTCTATGTTCTTTGGGGATCTGCTCCGGGGCAGATAGCTTTCCTCTTTCTATCTTTAGGTGTAGTTAGTTTCTCAGGCTGTGACGAGGCGTCTAGGACCAACGTAGGAACGCTCCACGGCTGCCTCTAGTTGTGGTGGTTAGTCAGGGTACTGCAATCTCATAGTTTCCAACTGCTCAGGTGTATTTCCTTTTTGCCTGCTCTCCTCAGCTACCAAATCATAACAGAAGGGGTTGTGATTGCTGCCCCATCTAACACTCACCATGGG
>JARQOD010003552.1:42664-63596 GCA_033576555.1 Oophaga sylvatica
CCCAGAGCAAATGCGCAAAAGAAAATGTTTCAATTGCCAAACAATGAAAGTTAGATGTCAATTAGTACCTCACATGGGCAATAAAATGTAACCTGTCCTAAAAAATAGGACAAGAACCAAGTGGACATGAGATACGTGCACATATTGGTATGAAAGTGATAGATGAAATACACTTGGTCACACATCAGGTCACTGTCCATACAGAACGCATGCCTAAGGAAGCTGGTTACTTAGCAACAGGGAGTATACTACGTCGTATAGACAATGGAATGTTATTTTTCCTAAGAAATAGGACAAAAACCAGGCGGACATGTGATAAAATACACGTTCACTTGGTCGCGCAATAAAGAGCCTCCATAGCCAGAACGCATGCACAAAGAAAAGTGTCCACAAAAAAGCGCATATATAAAAAAGGAAATATATCTGTTGTCAGCATGCGCAAGAGGGAGTATATCTATTGCCAGATAAGGAGAATCAGGTGGTCCATAATACGACGCAAATTTAGTGTGCATATTTATGTTGGTCACAATGGATATAGTGACAATATCGACGACCAAGTGTATTAGACCATAGGATTAATATACACAAATAAGACACTTATACGCAAAAAGAAGCATATGTGTTGTCTAAAAGTGATGATAGGCTCTCAAGTCTCAGTCTCAGCACTGTACGGGGTACCTCTACACAGGTCCGCAAACCGGACTGTGTACTTGGGTACAACAAACATATGGGGGTGTTGATCTCTCCAATCAACTCCTCCAGCCGTACAGTGCTTTGAGAAAGGCCAACGTGTGGTACAAAAAGCTGGCCGTGCACATTGTACAAATGGCAATGCTCAACGCTTTCCTGCTGTCACGATGTGCACGCAACAGCGATACGTCGTACCTTCAGTTTCAGGAGGTAGTGGTTAAGGCCCTGATGTTTGGCGCTCAGGAAGGAGTGGGCCCCAGTACTTCCAAAACTGAAGGTGCTCGTATCATACCAGGTCAGCATTTCCCGAGGGTGGTCCTGCCAACTGGAAAAAAAGGTAAGCCGCAAAAAAGGTGCCGAGTGTGTTACAAAAGGGGAATACGGAAGGACACCACTTACACCTGCCCCGAAAAACCAGGCCTGTGTATGAAGGATTGCTTCAAATTGCACAACACCTCCATGCACTACTAATTTACTTTACAGGAAAGAGATTAGTTCCAAAAGGGGGGCACATCTAGAAAAGTTCCTTGGGAGTCTAATTTCCAAAATTATGTCACTTGTGGTTTTTTTTTTACTGTTTAGGCACATCAGCGGCTCTGCAAATGGAACATGACGCCCGCAGACCATTTCATCAAAGTCTGCATTCCAAAACATCACTACTTTCCTTCTGAGCCCCGACTTGTGCTCAAACAGTTTTTTTCCCACATATGGGGTACCAGTGTACTCAGCAAAAATTGGACAACAACTTTTGGTGTCCAGTTTCTCCTCTTAACCTTGGGAAAATAAAAAATTGGGGACTAAAAATCACTTTTGTGGAAAAAAATATATATTTTTTTCACGCCAGGGCATTATAAATTTTATTGAAACACTTGGGGTTTAAAGTGCTCACCACACATCTAGATAAGTTCCTTAGGGGGGTCTAGTTTCCAAAATGGGGTCACATGTGGGGGGTTTTCATTGTTTAGTCACATCAGGGGCTCTCCAAATGGTACATGGCGTCCGTTCTCAATTCCAGCCAAATTTGGTTTGGAAAAGTCAAACGGCGCTCCTTCCCTTCCGAGCCCTGCCGTGCACCCAAACAGTGGTTTTCCCCCACATATGGGGTATCAGCGTACTCAGGACAAATAGGACAACTTTTGTGGTCCAATTTCTCCTCTTACCCTTAGGAAAATAAAAAATTGGGGACTAAAACATCATGTTTGTGGAAAAAATATGATTTTTTTTTTCTTCACGGCTCTACATTATAAACTTGCGTGAAGTACTTGGGGATTCAAAGTGCTCACCACACATCTAGATAAGTTCCTTAGGGGTCTAGTTTCCAAAATGGCGGTCACATGTGGGGGGGTTTCCACTGTTTAGGCACATCAGGGCTCTCCAAACGTGACATGGCGTCCAATCTAAATTCCAGCCAATTTTGGTTTGGAAAAGTCATACGGTGCTCCTTCCATTCTGAGCTCTGCCGTGCGCCCAAACAGTGGGTTTCCCACACATATGGGGTATCGGCATACTCAGGAGAAATTG
Source organism: Oophaga sylvatica (assembly GCA_033576555.1). Lineage (NCBI taxonomy): Eukaryota > Metazoa > Chordata > Amphibia > Anura > Dendrobatidae > Oophaga > Oophaga sylvatica. The sequence goes on from JARQOD010003552.1 coordinate 44,876, forward strand.
CACAACAACTTTATCTGTCCATTTTCTCCTTTTTCCCTTGTGAAAATAAAAAAAATGTTTGTAAAATATAATTTTGTGACTGAAAAGTAAAATGTTAATTTATTCCTTTCACGTTGCTTCAGCTCCTGTGAAGCACCTGAAGGGTTAATAAACTTCTTGAATGTGGTTTTGAGTACCTTGAGGGGTACAGTTTTTAGAATGGTGTCACTTTTGGGTATTTTCTGCCATATAGACCCCTCAAAGTGACTTCAAATGTGAGGTGCTCCCTAAAAAAAATGGTTTTGTAAATTTTGTTGTAAAAATGAGAAATCGCTGGTCAAATTTAACCCTTATAACTTCCTAACAAATGAAAATTTTGTTTCCAAAATTGTGCTGCTGTAAAGTAGACATGTGGGAAATGTTATTTGGTAACTATTTTGTGTGACATATTTTTCTGTTTTAAGGGAATAAAAATTAAAAGTTTGAAAATTGCAAAATTTTCAACATTTTTGCCATATTTGCGTTTTTAAAAAATAAATGCAAGTACAATATGTCACGAGAAAACATTCTCAGAATCGCGAAGATCCGTTGAAGCGTTCCAGAGTTATAGCCTCATAAAGAGACAGTGCTCAGAATTGTAAAAATTGGCCTGGTCATTAACGTGCAAACCACTCTTGGGGGTAAAGGGGTTAAATACAGTTAGATATTCATGTAATAGTTTATATATTTTGATGATCTGTTTAATAATTTCGTTCAGTTGTATTACGTTCTATGAGCAATAACATTTAATGATAATGTACATATTTTACCCAGAAAATCCTGTGTATTCATTGCATTATTCTTAAATCTTCATAAATAAACTACATTCTTATTCTAGAATACCTGATGCGTTAGAATCGGGTCACCATCTAGTATAGTAGATAATACTGTATGTGATAGTGTAATATCTGATGTCTGTACTCATAGTATAATATATACCAGTCACATACTATCCTGTATATGACATCTGATGTTTGTAGACATATCACACACCAGTCACATATCCTGTATACTGTATGTAACATACTATGTACCCAGACATCTGATGTTACAGTATATACTGGGTATGTGACTGGTGCAATATCTGATGTCTGTAGTCATTGTATAATATACACCAGTCACAAACTATCCTGTATATACAGTGGGTTTGGAAAGTATTCAGATCCCTTTACATTTCTCATTTTTTGTTTCATTACAGCCATTTGGTAAATTCAAAAAAGGTCATTTTTTTCTCATTAATGTACTCTCTGCACCCCATCTTGACTGAAAAAAAACAGAAATGTAGAAATTTTTGCCAATTTATTAAAAAAGAAAAACCGAAGTATCCCCTGGTCATAAATATTCAGACCCTTTGGTCAGACACTCATTTTTAAGACACATGCTGTCCATTTCCTTGTGATCCTTCTTGAGATGATCCTACTCCTTCATTAGAGACCAGCTGTGTTTAATTAAACTGTTAGGACCTAATTTGTAAAGGCACAACCTGTCTATATAAGACCTCACAGCTCAGTGCATGTCAGACCAAATGAGAATCGTGAGGTCAAAAGAACTGGCCAAGGAGCTCAGAGACAGAATTGTTGCAAGGCACAGATCTTGCCAAGGTTACAAAAGAATTTTAGCAGTACTCAAGGTTTCTAAGAGCACAGTGGCCTCCATAATCCTTAAAGGGGTTGTCCACTACTTTAAATTAACAACCCAATGTATACCCCCAGGGCCCCTAAATAATTTTGTAAATACCTCATGTTGCCTAAACTGCCTGTGAACGGTGCTATCGCTGGCTGCTCACAGGCAGCACGTGACCCCCGGCTGCAACCGGCTCTTGCTTCCGCTGACGTCCCGTCAAAAGCTGGCAGCAGCCGGGGGTCCCTCTTCCTCCTTCCGTGCTGGCTGCCAGGCTGTGGGTGGAGTTATCCCCCCGCGTCACACCCGGCATCCACCGCGCGCCTATTCATTGAGAAAGCTCACGGTGGATGCTGGATGTGAGGCGGGGGGGTAACAACCCAGCAGCCACAGCGGGGACTGTTATGTTTAGGTAGCTGAGGAGAAAAAGCAAAAACGGCAATACACCAGAGAGGCTGGAACCTATTGGATTGCAGTAACCTGAACTAACCACACAACTAGAGGTAGCCGTGGAGCGTTCCTACATTGATCCTAGACGCCTCGTCACAGCCTGAGAGGTAACTACACCTAAAGGCAGAAAGATGAAAGCTATCTGCCCCAGAGTAGATCCCCAAAGAAAATAGGAAGCCCCCAAACATGTAATGGCGGTTAGACAAGAAGAAAGCACGGACACACACAGAAAATAGAATGAGCAAACGCTGGGGCCCAATCTGTCTAGACAGAAAAGTAAAGAAAGAATTCTGACTGCAATCCAACAAAAAACCCTAAAAAATACCAACTCTTCTGATTGCAAAAACACCTGAGATCACACAATCTCCACCACCTAAATCAGATCTGAAAAACAGGAAAAAGCAAATGAACAAATAACAGTGGCTACAGATAAACTGAGAGGAGCACAGGCCCCAGGAGGGGACCCGGCTGACCTCCACAAAAGTGCAGAAAACTAAGCAAAAAGAAAGCACAAAAAGAAAAGCAGAAAATATCTTATCTGAAAGCTGAAGATGCAGGCAAGACTCCAGCAAACTTCCAAATGAACCAGGAACCACAATTGAGACAAGAACAATTGATCACCGGCGACCATCATGAGAGGTAACCTCCCTTATATCAGTCCAGTCAGTGATCCCAGATTGCCATTCCTCGCTGGAAGGTTCAGTACTGTCTGTAACCACCAGAGGGAGCCTCTGCTCAGAAACCATCTCTAGCACATTCATAACAGTAACCCCCCCTTGAGGAGGGGTCACCGAACCCTCACTTGTGCAACCAGGCCGATCAGGATGAGCTCGGTAATAGGCACGGATCAGTATTCTAGCATGGATGCCCGAAGCAAACACCCAAGAATTGTCCTCCTGACCATAACCTCTCCACTTAACCAAATACTGGAGTTTCTGTCTAGAAAAACGAGAATCCAATATTTTCTCAACCACATACTCCAGATTGCCCTCAACCAAAACAGGGTCAGGAGCCGCAGCCATAGGAACCTCTGGCTCAACAAAACTCTTCAATAAGGACTTGTGGAACACGTTATGGATCTTAAATGTCCCTAGAAGAAGCAAACGTAAGGAAACAGGATTAAGAATCTCCATGATCTTATAAGGTCCAATGAACCTAGGCTTACACTTTGGAGATGCAACCCTCATAGGGATATTTCTTGAGGACAACCAAACCAAGTCCCCACTTTAAACCGAGGACCATCAGTCCTATGCCGGTTGGCAAACCGTTGGGCTTTCTCCTGAGAGAGAGACAACCTCCACTACCTGGTCTCAAATCTGACATTCCCCTTGAGGAAGTGTGCTTAAGGGCACGCGAATCGCGCGTCGGGGGTCCACACTACCTGGCCCAGGACACTCTTTTCCCCTCCAGGACCAACTATATTGGTAAGCTTTCCTTTATTTATGGGTTCATTTTGAACCTTACATATTGGTATTTACTACCGCACTGGCGATGGTTTCTTAAGGATACTTACCTATCCCGCCCATATCTCCATATGCACTGGCACTTTTTAAGATATGAGGTACTTTCTATTTTCACTACATGAATTTGGATATTTTCTGGGGGATTGTCTGTCCAGTGGAGTCTTTGGGTTTTTTCTGCTTGAGTCATTATTATTATTATTTTTTGTGTATTGTTCTATATTTGATTTTTTTATACTTACCTAATAAAATTCAAATTTTACTTTTTTTGTCACCTGTTTGCTTCTTTTTCTCCTGGTATACAAACTGGTCCCAAATCTGCTGCATTCGCTCCGCAACAGAGCCAACACCCGGACAGACAGAAGCCTCCGCCTGTCCCGAAGAAAATCGAGGGTGAAACCCAGAATTGCAGAAAAATGGAGACATTAAGGTGGCAGAGCTAGCCCTATTATGAAGAGCAAACTCAGCCAAAGGCAAAAAAGAGACCCAGTCATCTTGATCACAGACACAAAACATCTCAAATAAGTCTCCAAGGTCTGGTTTGTTCTCTCGGTTTGTCCATTGGTCTGAGGATGAAAAGCAGAGGAGAAAGATAATTGAACACCAAGTTTAGAACAAAATGTCCTCCAAAATCTGGAAACAAACTGGACTCCTCTGTCAGACACAATGTTCTCCGGAATGCCATGAACCACGTGCTGAAGGAACAAAGGCACCAATTCGGAGGAGGAAGGTAACTTAGGTAATGGCACAAGATGTATCATCTTGGAAAACCTATCACAGATTACCCAGATAACGGTCATTTTCTGAGAAACAGGGTGGTCGGAAATGAAATCCATAGAGATATGGGTCCATGGCCTCTTGGGCACAGGTAATGGCATTAACAAACCACTAGAGCGAGAGCAAGGCTTGGAACGAGAGCAAGTCCCACAGGACTGCACAAATTCCCTGACGTCACGAAACAAAGTAGGCCACCAAAAGGACCGACTCACCAAGTCTCTGGTACCAAAAATCCCGGGATGACCAGCCAACGCGGAACAATGAATCTCAGACATCACACTCTTCTTCCACTGGTCTGGGACAAACAATTTCCCAATAGGGCAGCGCTCAGGTTTATCCTCCTGACACCCTTCCAGAGCCAGTCTCAAATTGGGCGAGATGGCGGAAAGTACTACACCCTCTTTCAAAATAACAGCAGGATCAGATAACTTAGGAGAGTCCGCAAAGAAACTCCTCGAGAGGGCATCCGCCTTAACATTCTTAGTGCCAGGAAGAAAAGAAACCACAAAATTAAAATATGTGAAAAACAAGGCCCACCTGGCCTGTCTAGGATTATGTCGCTTGGCTGATTCGACCAGGTTCTTATGGTCCGTGAGGACCACCACCTGATGTTTGGCTCCTTCCAGCCAATGTCTCCACCCTTCAAAGGCCCACTTCATGGCCAATAACTCCCGATTACCCACGTCATAATTACGTTCTGTTGGAGAAAATTTTCGAGAGAAAAAGGCACAAGGGTTACGCTTAGATGTCTCTGAATCTCTTTGGGACAAAACGGCACCTGCCCCAATTTTAGAGGCATCAACCTCCACCTGAAACAGTAGAGAAACATCAGGCTGCCGTAGAACAGGAGCAGAAGTGAATCTCTGCTTAAGTTCCTGAAACGCAGAGACTGCCTCAGGAGGCCAATTCACCACATCAGAACCCTTTTTGGTCAAATCAGTCAATGGTTTAACAATACCAGAGAAATTACCAATAAATTTACGATAAAAATTGGCAAAACCCAAAAATCTCTGAAGAGCCTTTAATGAAGTAGGTTGGACCCAATCACAGATGGCCCGAACCTTGACCGGGTCCATTTCAATAACAGACGGAGACAAACTGAATTCCAGAAATGAGACCTTCTGTACGTCAAAAAGACACTTTGATCCCTTCACATACAGTGCATTCTCTCTCAAAAGCTGGAACACAGTCCGAACATATTTCACATGAGAGTCCCAGTCATTGGAAAAAATCAAGATATCATCCAAATAAACAATCAGAAATTTATCCACAAAATCCCTGAAAATATCATTCATGAAGGATTGTAAGACGGATGGAGCATTAGTGAGCCAAAAGGCATCACTAGGTACTCAAAAGGCCCCTCTGGGATATTAAACGCCGTCTTCCATTCATCCCCGTGCTTAATGCGAATAAGGTTATACGCCCCCTGAGGTCAAGCTTGGTAAACCAACTAGCACTTTTCACTCTGGAAAACAGGTCAGAAATCAAGGGTAAAGGATATTGATACTTCACAGTGATCTTATTCAAGAGACGATAATCAATACACGGCCTCAATGAACCATCCTTTTTGGCCACAAAGAAAAAACCGGCGCCCAAGGGTGAAGAGGATGGTCTGATATGACCGTTCTCCAATGACTCCTTGATATAAGATCGCACAGCATCGTGTTCAGGTACAGACAAGTTAAAAAGGCAACCTTTAGGAAATTTACCACCAGGCACTAATTCAATAGCGCAATCATAGCTCCTGTGAGGGGGCAAGGATGCAGATTTACTTTCACTAAATACATCCGAAAAATCAGTCAAAAAGTCAGGAACATCCTGAGACTGGGGAGAGGCAGAAAAAACAGGAGTGTCAGTATTAACACATTGGCAGCCCCAACTGGTCACAGACACAGATTTCCAATCCAAAACAGGATTATGAGACTGTAACCAAGGGAAACCTAGTACAATAATGTCATGCAGATTATGCAGCACCAGAAATTTGCAACTCTCCTGATGATCTGGTTCAACCCTCATTATCACCTGAGTAGAAAACTGGGTTTATTCTCCGCCAAAGGGTAGAATCAATGCCCAGTAGGGGAATAGACTTCCGCAGGGATATCATGGGAAACCCACAACGTTTGGCAAAGTCAAAATCCATCAGGTTAATAGCTGCTCCTGAATCAACAAAAGCCTTAGCAGAAAATGTGGACAGGGAGCAAATCAGGGTAACAGTCAACAGAAATTTAGTCTGAACACTACCCAAGACAACTGAGCATGCAAAACGTCTTCCCCGCTTAGGGCAGATGGAAAGAGCATGAGAGGCGTCACCACAGTAGAAACATAACACATTGCGCTTTCGAAACTCATGACGCTGAGCCCCAGAAGTCACTCCATCACACTGCATGGGCCCAGGAGCTGGCTCACAAGGCAACACCATCTCACGCATACCTCTGCGCTCACGCAAACGTCTGTCAATTTGAATAGCCAATGACATAGAATCATTGAGACCAGAGGGGACACGGAATCCCACCATAACATCCTTAACATTCTCTGACAGCCGCTTCCGAAAAAGCGCTGCCAAAGCATCATCATTCCATTTGGTCAGGACTGCCCACTTTCGGAATTTCTGACAGTACAACTCAGCGTCTTCAAGACCCTGATTTAATACCAACAAGGTTTTTTCAGCTTGATCAGTGACATTAGGTTCATCGTACAATAACCCCAGAGCCAGAAAAAATACATCAATATCATTCCAAACAGAATCCCCAGGTGTCAGGGAAAAAGCCCCATCCTGAGGGTCGCCGCGCAGGAGAGAGATGACAATTTGAACCTGCTGTGCTGCGCTACTCGAGGACTTAGGTTTTAAGGCAAAAAACAACATACAGTTATTTTTGAAATTCAGAAATTTAGCCCGATCCCCCAAAAACAAATCTGGCATGGGAATCCTAGGTTCCACAACCGGCAACCTAGCAAGATAGGAAACAATACTCCGAACCTCAGTGGCAAGCTGATCCACACGACCAGACAACTGTGCAAACTCCTTTGAGAGAAAAAAAATCCTCCTCAGCACCCAGAGAAAAAGAGAGAAGAAATGCAACAAACAGAAAAAAAAATCTCTGACAACTATGACAACTTTTTTTTTCCACACTAATTTTCCCTTCTGTGAGTACCATATAATTTTCAGTTTTGGCCGGTGATACTGTTATGTTTAGGTAGCTGAGGAGAAAAAGCAAAAACGGCAATACACCAGAGAGGCTGGAACCTATTGGATTGCAGTAACCTGAACTAACCACACAACTAGAGGTAGCCGTGGAGCGTTCCTACGTTGATCCTAGACGCCTCGTCACAGCCTGAGAGATAACTACACCTAAAGGCAGAAAGATGAAAGCTATCTGCCCCGGAGCAGATCCCTAAAGAAAATAGGAAGCCCCCAAACATGTAATGGCGGTTAGACAAGAAGAAAGCACGGACACAGACAGAAAATAGAATGAGCAAACAGAAAAGTACAGGAAAGAATTCTGACTGCAATCCAACAAAAAACCCTAAAAAATACCAACTTTTCTGATTGCAAAAACACCTGAGATCACATGATCTCCACAACCTAAATCAGATCTCTGGTGTAACAAAACTAAGCCGCAGCCACTGAAAAAACAGGAAAAAGCAAATGAACAAATAACAGTGGCTACAGATGAACTGAGAGGAGCACAGGCCCCAGGAGGGGACCCGGCTGACCTCCACAAAAGTGCAGAAAACTAAGCAAAAAGCAAGCACAAAAAGAAAAGCAGAAAATATCTTATCTGAAAGCTGAAGATGCAGGCAAGACTCCAGCAAACTTCCAAATGAACCAGGAACCACAATTGAGACAAGAACAATTGATCACCGGCGACCATCATGGGAGGGAACCTCCCTTATATCAGCCCAGTCAGTGATCCCAGATTGCCATTCCTCGCTGGAAGGTTCAGTACTGTCTGTAACCACCAGAGGGAGCCTCTGCTCAGAAACCATCTCTAGCACATTCATAACAACAGGGGACCCAGTGCTGAGTCACGCCTCATTTGTCGTGACGTCAGCGCTTGGTCCTGTGCTGCCTGTGAGCGCCCAGCGATAGCGCCGCTCACAGGCAGTATAGGAAACATGAGGTATTTACAAAATTCATTAGGAGCCCCGGGGGATACATTGGGGGGGTTAATTTAAAGTAGTGGACAACCCCTTTAAATGGAGAAGTTTGGGACCACCAAAAGTCTTCCTAGACCTGGCTGTCCAGCCACACTGTGCAATCTTGGGAGAAGAGCCTTGGTGAGAGAGGTAAAGAAGAACCATAAGATCACTGTGGCTGAGCTCCACAGATGCAGTACGGAGATGGGAGAAAGTTCCACAAAGTCATGTATCACTGCGGCCCTCCATGGGTCTTTATGGCCGAGTGGCCCGACGGAAGCCTCTCCTCAGTGCAAGACATATGAAGACCCGCATAAAGTTTGCTAAAAAACACAAAGGACTCCAGACTATGAGAAATAAGATTCTCTGGTCTGATGAGATGAAGATATACCTTTTTGGTGATAATTCTAAGCAGTATGTGTGGAGAAAGCCTGGCACTGCTAATCACCTGACCAGTACAATCCCAACAGTGAAACATGGTGGCAGCATCATGCTATGGGGGTGTTTATCAGCTGCAGGGACAGGACGACTGGTTACCATTGAAGGAAACTTGAATGCAGCCAAGTACAGAGATATCTTGGATGAAAACCTCTTCCAGACTTCTCTGGACCTCAGACTTGGCCAAAGGCTCACATTCCAACAAGACAATGACCCTAAGCACCCAGCTAAAATCACAAAGGAGTGGCTTCAGAACAACTCTGTGATCATTCTTGACTGACCCAACCAGACCCCTGACCTAAACTTAATTGAGCATCTATGGAGAGACCTGAAAATGGCTTTCCACTTTTACCATCCAACCTGACGGAACTGCAGAGGATCTGCAAGGAAGAATGGCAGAGGATCTCCAAATCCAGGTGAGGAAAACTTGTTGCATCATTCCCAAGAAGATTTATGGCTGCACTAGCTCAAAAGGGTACTTCTACTCAATACTGAGCAAAGGGTCTGAATACTTATGACCATGTGATATTTCATTTTTTCTTGTTTAATAAATTTGTAAAAATTTCTACATTTCTGTATTTGTCAGTCAAGATGGGGTGCAAAGTATACATTGAGAAAAAAATAACTTTTTTAAAAATTTACCAAATTGCTGCAATGAAACAAAGAGTGAAAAATTTAAAGGGGTCTGAATACTTTACGTACCCGCTAGTATTGAGCGAGTGTGCTCCTTGCTCGGGTGATCTCCGAGTATTTGGGCATGCTCAGAGATTTAGTTTCTGTCACCGAAGCTGCATGATTTCCTAACAGGCAATCCTCACATGTATTCAGGCTGTCTAGCAGCCACAAATCATGCAGCTACAGAGACAGAAACTAAATCTCTGAGCACGCCCAAATACTCGGAGATCACCCGAGCAATGAGTATACTCGCTCATCACTAATACCCACTGTATACAAAGCTAGGTGGGCATTCAGAGGACATTATTTGTTATAAATGGGGCTTTAACCCCTTCCCGACGTATGTCGCCTACGTAGGCGTCATGAAAACCTGGACCTTCCTGACCTGTAACACCTACGTAAGTGTCATGGTATAAATCGCGTTTCTCACCCGGGGGTCACTGAAAGGTCACCCGACCCGACCTGCAGATAGAACACTTGTGCTTCTCCCCAGGGGGGCTGGCTTTGCCCCCCCGTGGCTACGATCATTCTGATTGGCTGTTGAAAGTGAAACAGCCAATCAGCGATTATAATATTTCATTAACGAAACTTGGTGAAATATTACAATCCAGCCATGGCCGATGCTAAAATATCATCGGACATGGCTGGAGACAGTAATCTGACCCCCCACACCGACTGATGGGTGTGATCTGCCACCGACTGACAACGGCGATCTGCCGCCGCCGTCAGCATCTGCTTCACCTCCACTCTCCCCGCCTTCTGTTAGGGTTAGGGTTGGAGTTAGAATTGAGGGGTTTCCACTGTTTAGGCACATCAGAGGGTCTCCAAATGTGACTTGGCACCACCATTGATTCCAGCCAATTTTGCTTTCAAAAAGTCAAACGGTGCTCCCTCCCTTCCAAGTCCCGAAGTGTGCCCAAACAGTGGTTTACCACAACATATGGGGTATCAGCGTACTCAGGAAAAATTGCACAACAGCTTTGGGGTCTAATTTCTCCTGTTACCCTTGGGAAAATAATAATTGGGGGCTAAAAAATTATTTTTGTGAAAAAAAATATTTTTTTTTATTTTCACGGCTCTGCGTTATAAACTTCTGTGAAGCACTTGGGGTTCAAAGTGCTCACCACACATCTAGATAAGTTCCTTGGGGGTCTAGTTTCCAAAATGGGGTAACGTGTTGAGGGTTTCCACTGTTTAGGCACATCAGGGGCTCTGCAAACTGAACGTGACACCCATCAAAGTCAGCATTCCAAAACGTCATTACTTCCTTTCCTAGCCCTGCTGTGCGCCCAGACAGTTTTTCCCCCCCACATATGGGGTATCAGCGTACTCAGAACAAATTGGAAAACAACTTTTGTGGTCCAATTTCTGTGGGAAAAATCAAAAATTTGGGACTAAAAAATCATTTTTGTGGAATTTTTTTTTTCACACCCAGGCATTATAAACTTTAGTGAAACACTTGGGGGTTCAAAGTGCTCACAACAGATCTAGATAAGTTGCTTAGGGAGTCTAGTTTCCAAAATGGTGTCACTTGTGGGGGGTTTCTACTGTTGAGGCACATCAGAGGCTCTCCAACCGCAACATGGCGTCCAATCTCAATTCCAGCCAATTTTGGTTTGAAAAAGTCAAATGGCGCTACTTCCCTTCCGAGCCCTGCTGTGCGCCCAGACAGTGGTTTTCCCCCACATATGGGGTATTGGCGTACTCAGGAGAAATTGCACAACAACTTTTCTCCTTTTACCCTTGTAAAAAATAAAACAATTGCTTGTAAAAGATCATTTTTGTGACTAAAAAGTTAAATGTTCATTTTTTCCTTCCACGATGCTTCTGCTCCTGTGAAGCACCTGAAGGGTTAATAAACTTCTTGAATGTGGTTTTCATCAGCTTGAGGGTGCAGTTTTTAGAATGGTGTCACTTTTGGGTATTTTCTGCCATATAGACCCCTCAAACTGACTTCAAATGTGAGGTGGTCCCTAAAAAAATGGTTTTGTAAATTTTGTTGTAAAATGAGAAATCGCTGGTCAACTTTTAACCCTTATAACTTCCTAACAAAAAAAAATTTTGTTTCCAAAATTGTGCTGATATACAGTAGACATGTGGACAATGTTATTTATTAACTATTTTATGTCACATAACTCTCTGGTTTAACAGAATAAAAATTCAAAATTTGAAAATTGCGAAAAGTTCAAACTTTTCTCCAAATTTTTGATTTTTTCACAAATAAACGCACAAATTATTGACCAAAATTTACTAACATGAAACCCAATATGTCACAAAAAAGCTATCTCAGAATCGCTAGGATCCGTTGAAGCATTCCTGAGTTATTACCTTATAAAGGGACACTGGTCAGAATTGCAAAAAATGGCAAGGTCATTAAGGTCAAAATAGGCTTGGTCATGAAGGGGTTAATAGTTTTCATAGGGTAACCCAAATCAGAAAGATCGTCATCTGTAATTTACTATATATGACTGTACTGTACTCACATGTATGTGCAGGGCTGGTATCTACCAATATACCATTACTATAAGGTGGTATTATTGCTCTTTAGTAGCGTTTTTTTTTCTTTTTAATTTAGTAACCGTGTAATGTATTTCAGTCATTATGTATTAGAAGACGTATGGTGGTATCATTGCTCTTTGTATAAAGTGTTTTGTTATGTAGAGGTAATGGTAATATTAATAATATTATGTATTCACGGTGTGGTGGTGATGGTAGTGGACATTGAGTAGTTTTATTGTTTTGGCCTTTTATAGTAGTAATTTTATAATATTGGTCATTGCATTGTGTGTTTTTGGTTAGCAACATTGGTATACTGTAATTATACATGTATAGATGCTATGTTAAGTGGCTATAGGGGGGTTATATGGGGAGACATGCATTTTGGGGCTTGGGCCCCGATCTTTTATGACCCTAGCAACGCCCCTGCCATAATGTGTGTTTACATGTCCCTGTTTCTGGAGTTGTATGTATGTTTGTAAATAAGCTCAGTTATGGTACCATATGTAAGCTTGGTTCTGGTACTGTATCAGTGTATTAATCTAGATTCTGGTACCATATGTAAGTAGTGAGGTTGGTTCTGTTCCCGTATCTATGTAGGAGGCTTGGTTTTGTTGCTCTGTCTATGTAGTAGACTTAGGGTCCCGTCACACTCTTCAATGTCCCAGCGATCCCACCAACGATCCGACCTGGATGAGATTGATGGGACATCGTCATCTGATTGCTGGTGAGCTGTCACATGGGGAGACTCACTAGCGATCAGGACCAGCGAGCACGCTGGTATCCAATGTACACATCGGGTAACTAAGGGCTGCGCGGCGCCTAGTTACCCAATATCTACCCTGGATACAGGCTCTCAGCGCTCTACAGCAAAAGCTGGGAGCCGGTATCCAGGGTACATATCGGGTAACTAGGCGCCGTGCAGCCCTTAGTTACCCGATGTGTACATTGGATACCAGCTCACTGATTGTTGGTCTCCCGCTGTCCCACGCAGCTGGCCAGCGGGACACCAACGATGAAAAAATGGTCCAGGCCATTCGACAACGATAAACTAGTCCCAGCAGGGGGCTGGTCGTCGCTGCGTGTCACACTAAGTGAGATCGCTAGCTAGGTCGCTGTTGCGTCACAAAATCGGTGACGCTTCAACGATCTCGCTTAGTGTGACGGGGGCTTAAGTAAGCGAAAGCTCAGTTCTGCTTGCTTATCTCTGTAGTAAGCTTGGCTCTGCTCCCTTATCTCTATAGTAAGCTCCATTCTTTTTCCATAGCTTTGTAGTAAGCTTGGTTCTGCTCACATATCTCTGTAATAAGCACCTTCAGTTCATGTACATATGTAGTAATCTTAGTTCCATTCTTGCAGTCAGCTTGCTTCTGTTGCATTATCTATGTAGGTAGTAAGCTTGCTTCTGTTCCCATATCTATCCAGCAAGCTCCGTTCTGTTCCCATATCTATGTACCAGCCTGTTTTTAAAGCTTGTTATCTCTGCTGCTTTAATGCAGCGACCAGAGATAAGCAGGGCAGGGGTGGGCCACCACAACTCGAGGGCCTCTGCCTTGTGATTGCTCCCCAGGCTGAAAAGTGCCAACCAGCCCCTGTCGAAGTTGATCATTTGAGGTCCTCATTTTAGCCCCTCCGCCCTTATTTAGGGAGCTGACTAGGTTGGAGTTGATCTTTGAGGATCGCCATAGCACCTGTAGCTTCCAGTGCTGAGGACGCTGGATCAGAGGTGCTGGCGTCAGGACTTATAATCCCCTCCGATGAAAGAACTGGAAAGGAGGTGGTCCCTGGATCCTCATACAGATCCATTCTAGTCCCCTCATCCGGCTTCTTAATATTTTTTATGCAGTTGCTCAAGGCTTTAATGGCGCAAACATCACAGGACAGAAAGGGATATTTTTTACACTGTTATAATTTATGTATTTGGTCAAAATTCATCTTTTTCCCAATTTGTTAAACTTACATTTTTATTGTGGCTTTTTGTAATCTAAATAATTGCACTTGGCTCTGATTGTTCAGTGTTACCAGAATGTGGATTTTCCCATCTGTCACAGTCCAGCGACATTGTGAGGAGTGGGTGTTTTAAGTATTAAATAATTTTAAAAACATATGCGTGGGGACCCCTCTGTTCATGATAACCAACCTTGCTGACAGCTGAGGGCTGCGGCCTATAGCTGTCAGTTTGGCCTGACTGGTTATCAAAAATACAGGGGAACCCACCACGCCTTTTAATTTCTTTATAGTGCAGGTTGCGGATGATTCAGTAGTAGTCCCATCAGCCGCTCCTTCTCTCTTACTGTTTTTAGCGGCAGCAGGTGTAGGCTGATGGGAGTAGTGGTCCCATCAGAAGCAGCCTGCTCTCTTACTGTTGTTAGCGGCAGCAGGTGTAGGCTGATGGGAGTAGTGGTCCCGTCAGCCGCCGCCTACTCTCTTACTGTTGTTAGCAGCAGCAGGTGTAGGCTGATGAGAGTAGTGGTCCCATCAGCCGCCCCCTGCTCTCTTACTGTTGTTAGCAGCAGCAGGTGTAGGCTAATGGGAGTAATAGTCCCATCAGCAGCCGCCTGCTCTCACTGTTGTCGGTTGAATATAACTCTCATCATTCTCCCCTGCTCACGCTGATCGCTGGCAGAGCAGGTGTAAGGAGGTGGAAGGGTATTAACCCTTTAAGGTTTAATCCCCTTTAACCCCTTAAGGACCAAGCCATTTTGTAGGTTAATGACCAGGCCAATTTTTATAATTCTGACCACTGTCATTTTATGTGCTTATAACTCTTTAACGCTTCAACAGATCTTGGCGATTCTGAGACTGTTTTCTCGTGACATATTGTACTTCATGTTAGTGGTAAAATTTCTTCGATATAACTCGAGTTTATTTATGAAAAAAACGTAAATATGGCAAAAATTTTGCAATTTTCAAACTTTTAATTTTTATGCCTTTAAATCAGAGAGATATGTCACAAAAAATAGTTAATAAATAACATTTCCCACATGTCTCTTTACATCAGCACAATTTTGGAACCCAAATTTATTTTTGTTAGGAAGTTATAAGTGTTAAAAGTTGACCTGCGATTTCTCATTTTTACAACAAAATTTACAAAACCATTTTTTTTAGGGACCACCTCACATTTGAAGTGACTTTGAGGGGTCAATATGACAGAAAATACCCAAAAGTGACACCATTCTAAAAAATGCACCCCTCAAGGTGTTCAAAACCACATTCAAGAAGTTTATTAACCCTTTAGGTACTTCACAATAATTGAAGCAATGTGGAAGGAAAAAATGAACATTTAACTTTTTTTCCCCAAAATTTTTCTTTCGACACAATTTTTTAAATTTTGTCAGGGTATCAGGAGAAAATGAACCACAATATTTGTTGTACAAGTTCTCCTGAGTACACCGATACCCCATGTGTGGAGGAAGACCAATCTTTAGGCGCACGACAGTACTCAGAAGGGAAGGAGCATCATTTGAGATTTTGAATGTCAAATTGGCTGGTATCGAGAGCGGACACCATGTCACGTTTGGAGAGCCTCTGATGTACCTAAACAGTGGAAACCCCCATAAGTGACCCCATTTCGGAAATTAGACCCCCAAAGGAACTTATCTAAATGTGTGGTGAGCACTTTCAACCCCCAAGAGCTTCAACAGAAGGTTATAAGTAGAGCCGTAAAATTAAAAAATCATATCTTTTCCACAAAAATGATCTTTTCACCCCAATTTTTATTTTCCAAAGGGTAACAGGACCCCAAAAGTTATTGTGCAATTTGTCCTGAGTACGCTGATACCCCATATGTGGGGGCAGTGGCGTAGCGTGGGGGGGGGCGGTCCGCCCCAGGCGGCACGTGTGTGTGGGGGCGGCACCCTTTCCTTGCCCTCCGTCTCTACAGCATTAGCCTCACAGCAGCTAGCAATGACGCTGCTATTGCTGTAGTCTTCTGTGCCCACAGGACCTGTGATGAGGTCACAGGAGGGGAGGAGTCAGGGGTCAGATGATCAGTGTCCTCCAGTGCTATTGCTATAGTCTTCTGTGCCCACAGGACCTGTGATGAGGTCACAGGAGGGGAGGAGTCAGGGGTCAGATGATCAGTGTCCCCCTTGTGTGCAAGACTCTGCTGTGATGTTGTCATGGTGCTGGATTAGGGTAAGTTTGTGTGTGTGTGGGGGTCGGGACTTGGGTTTACAGTGTGGATGTAGCAGAGCCGTGTGTATGAGGTGTACGGAGCGGAGCCGTGTGTGTACGAGGTGTACGTAGCAGAGCCGTGTGTGTACAAGGTGTGCGGAGCCGTGTACAGAGCGGAGCCGTGTGTGTGCGGAGCCGTGTGTGTACGAGGTGTACGGAGCGGAGCCGTGTGTATAAGGTGTACGGAGCGGAGCCGTGTGTACAAGGTGTACGGAGCGGAGCCGTGTGTACGTGGTGTACGGAGCGGAGCCGTGTGTGTACGAGGTGTACGGAGCGGAGCCGTGTGTATAAGGTGTACGGAGCGGAGCCGTGTGTGTACGAGGTGTACGGAGCGGAGCCGTGTGTATGAGGTGTACGGAGCGGAGCCGTGTGTGTATGAGGTGTACGGAGCGGAGCCGTGTGTACATGAGGTGTACGGAGCGGAGCCGTGTGTGTACGAGGTGTACGGAGCGGAGCCGTGTGTGTACGAGGTGTACGGAGCGAAGCCGTGTGTGTACGAGGTGTACGGAGCGGAGCCTTTGCGTGTGAGGTGTGTGGAGCGGAGCCGTGTGTGTACAGGGCCACAAAGAGCGGAGCCTCGCATGTACAAGGGTCCTGTTACTTGCGGGATCTGTGTGCTTGGGGGCTGCAGGGGGAAGGATGGGTGCCATTATGTGCATGGGTCTGCGTGCGGACGGAGCGAATGCTGTTATCTGTGTAGGGCTGGGTCCCTGTCCCGCTGTCCTGGCCGGGAGGTTTACTTTCCCGCATTAGAATCGTACATGGGGAAACCCGGGGACCTCCCACACGTTCTGGCAGCCACATGTCACGTTCCACCGGAGGTGACGTGCTGTAAGTCAGCTGAACGCTGGAAATGACCGCTGACCTCATTTCCGGCGGTCAGCTTACAGCAGCAGGTACTGTAACTCGTTCTCGGGAGAGTCTTCAGAACGGCGACGCATCGAGCCGCTGGATCTGTTGGAGTGAGAGCCGGGTATTGTACGGACCACTGCATACAATACCCGACTCTCCCTGAGCGAGACAAGCAGGATGTGGGGATCTCAACATGGGATCTGTTCAACAGATGAAGAGATCCCCAGATCCTGCCTGTCTCGCTCAGTGAGAGCCGGGTATTGAATGGAGCGCCTCATAGCTGGTGAGATCCCCACATCCTGGGGAAATTAGGTCAGCGATGGAACGTGACTTGTGGCTGCCAGAATGTGTGGGAGGTCCCCGGGGTTTCCGTATGTACGATTCTAATGCGTAAAGTAAACCGCCTGGCCGGGACAGCGGACAGGGTCCCGAAATCGGGACTGTCCCGCTGAAACCGGGACGGTTGAGAGGTATGTGTTTATAATTATTGTTTATGAAACAGTGTGATCAGCAGTGCTAAGTGGGTGTGGTCAGGGCGTGGATATGGGTGTGACCAGTGAAATGGGTGTGGCTAGGGGGTGTGGCCTAAAATTTGCCGCCCCGGGCGCCACAAACAGTTGCTACGCCACTGTGTGGGGGTAAACCACTATTTGGGCGCATGGCAGAGCTCGGAAGGGAAGGAGCGCCATTTTCGAATGCAGACTTTGATGGAATGTTCTGCTGGCGTCATGTCGCGTTTGGAGAGCCCCTGATGTGCCTAACAGTAGAAACCCCACACAAGTGACCCCATTTTGGAAACTAGACCCCCCAAGGAACTTATCTAGATGTGTGGTGAGCACTTTGAACCCCAAGTGCTTCACAGAAGTTTATAAAGTAGAGCTATGAAAATAAAAAAATCATATTTTTTTCCACAAAAAATGATCTCTTTGCCCCCAAAATTTTTTTTTTTATAAGGCAACAGGAGAAATTGGACCCCAAAAGTTGATGCAAAAGAGTACGCTGATACCCATATGTGGGGGTTAAACCACTGTAATCACCTTACTGCTATCTTTGGGAGGCAGAATGAACAAATCCACAAAAGGTGAAGAAATTTGGGGTTTATTTTTTACGCCGTTCCTCGTGCGGTATTAGTGTTTAGGTGACTTTATTCTTCGGATCGGTGCGATTACAGCGATACCAGAAATTTTCATCCTTTTTTCATGTTTAGCTTCTGTCACACACTAAAAAGACGCATTTTTTGGAAGAATTTTTTGTAAGAAATTTTTGCCCTCGCCCTATTTTGGGAAACTATAATTTTTTCCCTATTTCGGCCCACAGAGTCATGTGCGGGCTTGTTTTTTGCGGGGGGAGCTGACATTTTTATTGGTACCATACTTGGGCACATAACGTTTTTTGATCCTTCCTATTCCGATTTTTGTGGATGCGAAATGAACAAAAACCACAATTCAGCAATTGTTTTTTTTTTTTCCGTTCCGCTTGTGGTTTCAATTATAAAGCAGCTTTTATTCTTCGGGTCACTACGATTACAACATACCTCATTAATATCTTTTTTTATGTTTTGGCATTTTTTACACAATACAAATTACACAATAATTATTTATGGAAAAAATAATTATTTTTTT